>DWLS01001510.1:0-21439 GCA_018246255.1 Pachliopta kotzebuea | reverse complement strand
ATATTGATCAATGTAATGAACACTAGGGTAGTGTATACAGTTGTCATATACATTTCAGTAATGTACACCTTTAATTATTTTTTCCTTATTGAAAAGAGAATTTCATAAATACCGCAAACAAGCATTAAAAAAATTTGTGTAAATAAAAAACTAGATAAATTGGTTATGTTTTTCAACACATTTTATTGTCAATGTTGCTTTTTAAAAATGTTGTTTACCTATAATAAATGTAATAGAAAGAGTATACATAGAGATATTTTTTTTAAATTTTAAACATGAAAATTTACTATTTCAAATAGCAAGCTACCGTCCGTGCGTTTAAAAAGGGAATGAAGAGTATTAACAGGAATTTTCTGATAATTGTTTAAACATTAGTATGATTATGCGTATAGATTATTTATAAAGCGTAAATAAATCGAATACGGGATGGACCTTGCTTCATGAATTCATAACTGTACTGGCCACAGAATTCCCAAGTAGTTGCTGTAGTACATATCTTTTATATAGTTTGCAGCGGTCTTGCACCTATTAATATATGAAAATCTTTTACAGATATTTTTTTCTCATCTTTTATTAATGTACTTTTTTATATATTTTTTTAAACAGCCAGAAAACTGGCATACCGTTGACGTAATGGTGGTCGGCTGAACACATATGTACGTAAATATAATAATGTAGTAGGAATATACATATTTTCATAATTAATAACAATAGTAATAAATATTGAAAGTATATAAAAATCTTTAATTAGTATCAACATATTAATTAGTAAGGTATCGATAAAACAAAAAGAGCGCACTTCACAGTTTTTTTTCTTATAGAAATTAATATGAATAATAAAAATAATGATATTATTAAAGCTTTTGATGATTCAGTTCAGTGTTTAAATTTTCATAATTAAAAACGGTACCTATTTAATGTTATTTCAATTTAATTAACTGCAGTTATTTCTCTGTGATGGTGAGTTAATTCAACCAGTATTCCTGTTCAAAGACACTAATCGGCTTAGCGACGGAGTTAAGATGCCTTAGATTTAATTATGTTTCAACGAAATAGAAATATTTCTTCTCATTTCATATTTGTTACGGAGTCAAAAACTTTCGATGTAATTTGAATATTAAAGTATAGTAAATTATTATGAATTAATTTCGTTTGATGAAGTACTTTCGTATTTCATTAGAATTTGAACTAATTTGGAAAGTTTAAGTAATAATTACATAAGTTCTTGTATGTTGTTTAGTATGTTAAGGTACGATAGTACCTTGAATGAACGTAGGATCTTGAACATAATGAAAATATTTTTTATTCTAATAATAATCTGTAAAATATTTCATGTACTGAAAATGATAGTGCAATATCATAATTGCAAAAATATAAACAAACATTTTTTGATTTGGTTTTGATTACTGTCTGAAACTATTTCCTCAAAACTTGTTTTAAAAAAAAAAGAAATAAAATTTGTTAAGCAATTATGAATTTATCATTCTTTACTGTTATTGTTTAGTCTTATCTCGTTGTCACAAAGTTTATTTTTGACGAAGAAGACCGATACTAAAATGTAATGAAATTTAGAAACTTGCATGCTGTTGTTAACAGTTAAGATGGGAAATGACTGTGTATCTTAACTATTATATTAACAGCAAATAAAGAATTTAATTAAATTCATTATGTGATTTATTTATAGTTTTTAAGTTATACCGGAACAAATTCGTAAAATAATATAAAGTATTAAAAAAAGACTATGAAAATCATATTATTTTAAATCAAAAATTAATAGGTTTAGAGTCAATATCTTTGTTTTCCTTTCGCAAAATGATAAAAACATATTCATCTTTATCATTTGAATAAAAGTACCAACCAAAATTTGATCACTGAGTAAATTCACTTAGTCTATGACCGTTTCGTATTGTTAACGTCTTACTTAAGGTTGAAGATAAAACTATTTCTAATAAGTGTTTTACATAAATATTTTTAAGTATAAATATCAATTTAGAAGGAAAAGCATAGTATAGGAAGTGTCTCTCTGTGTTGCGCTGAAATCGATAACGCAACATATGGCGCACGGTTGAAATAGACGAAACTTGTCTTCTTATACGACACGGACGATGCGAGTTTTATTTGGCGCCGGATGTAAAAGACGTTTACCGAGTACTTTTCCTGTTTCGTTATTATAGGAGAGGGAATAAGTAGAGAATAAAAACAATTATTAAAAAAAATCTCTTGCTGATACCCGGTGCATCAGTCCATATGTATGAGCTAGTTTATTCTGGGTGAATGCTTATTAGTATGTTGTTACTGGAGACCGTCTAGGTATGTATTACCACCGCTCCTATTGCAGTCGACAAACAGTGGTCGCAAACATTACTGTGTTCCTGTTTGAAGGGCGCTGTAAACTAGGGAAATTACTGGAGTAAGAAGACTTTAAGTCTCAAGGCGATGTGCGTAAAGTGGTGCTGTGTACACAATCTTAATCAGCGTCACATTGTTATGGGTAACCATATCACTTATCAACAGTTGAACCCCTTGTGAAATTGAAATTATGGGATAAAAAAAATTGTGAGTTTTGTGAAACGGTCAACCATACAATTATTAAAATATTTTTGTGTTTGTACTACTACCGTAATTTATTATAAATAGATACTGTAATTTTGTTTTCGTATATGTAATAAATATATTGACAAAGTTAATAATAAGTTTGCATGAAGTATATTTGGATGCGATGGTGTTTTGATTAGGTTTAAGTATCAGTGCGATAATTATTTTTTTTATTAGTCTGTAAGAAAATAAACTTACAACAAAAAGTATTAATAAACCTATGTTTACTATATCTAGCGTGGACGACCTCATTTCGGTTCGAAAGGAAACCAATTTTTGTGTTCGTTGGCATTCTCATTTTACCAACTCGCATTGTTCGGATTCTCAACTAGTATTGGTAATTTTAAACTTTCCAATGTCGTTATTTTTAATACTATTGAGAATAAGAAATGTGAAGAATTTTATAGAGAATCGTAAATACTACTTGTTTTAAATCTTTTTAAAGAAACTAGTTATTTTTGAGACTATTAGCTTTAGATAATATATCTCAGACAGATAATAAAATTGCAACATAAAAGGAAGGTCCTTAAAGTCCCTTCGGAAAAACTCTTCTCATCAGTATTACATATTAACCACACACGAGCGATTAAATTACACTTTAGGGTACAGCAAGACTTTTAATTTTTAATGAAATGAGGGGTTCAAGTCTCACGTGAAGTGACATACGACCAAATTAGATGTCCGGGGAATTCTTCAGGGGACTTTCGCCTGATATTTTATTTATTAGTAGTATCCTTGCAACGGAGACGAGGGTTAGCGCAAGGAATTAAATTTCAGTTTCTGAAAATACACGAGAAAAAACAATGAAGAAAATAATGTCGAAATATTTCCTACACAAACAATTGTAGCGAACTTTTTATTTAAGTGTAAGTTTTGTATTACATTGGACCATATCAATTTAAAAAGTGGGTTTCATAAGCCTATGAAAACGTTTCTTCTAAAGGTGATGTACATGGAAGATAATAAATAAAAGTATGGTACGATGGCGATGAACGTTAACAGATAGATAAAGAAATACAACAAATAATAATGAAATGAGATATTAAGACATCTTATGTTTTAAGACGACTTCCTCATCGGGATGCTCACCAGGCTCGTTGGTAAGTCTTGTTACATTTAAAAAGTTAACATTATAATTGTTATTTTGATTTTACACAATATCCTCGTGTTCGTGTAATTGCGAAACTCATATTCAATTTCAATAATATTCATCGTGGAAAACGTTAAATTAATTATTAATTTTGGGGTTGTGCTTCCGCTATACGTTATGAAGTCATAATCTTCTTAACTCCTAAATTCCACATCCCAAAGCATCGCTTACCTGTGTAATGTAAACATAAATGTTTTTGGCAATATTTATATAAAATTTATTCAACCAATTTCCCGGCTATTAAATTTTAAGCACCATTGTAAAACTGTTTGGTCTAATTACGTTACTTTATGTGCAGTCATTAAGTGGACTGGTAATAAAGCCGAATTTAATAACTACTATCAGCGAAAAGTATATCATATATATTATAATATCACTGATATTCAGCTATATTTAAACGGATATCTTCCGGTTTCATTAATTAATTCCATTTAGATTTTAAATCCCCTGCAAATATTAAACAAAGTGAAAAGTGAAGTAATTACTATCAATTAAGACGTTTTTAAGACAGCTAGGACTTTTACTATTGCGCGTTATTTAAATCATAAAACTAAAGAAATTAGATCATTTGAAGGTTTAACAGAAGCTTCATAAAGCAAAATATCCATTACATTCAATGTTAGTACACATGTCGTTCGTTGAGTGTCTGATAAACGTTGACAAAAATATCTTACAAATGAAATGGATGCAAATTTTTTTATTAGAATTGCTAACGGTAAATACAGAGAAATGTCTTTTTAAACCTGTGAAAAATGTCGATGACTTTTATTTGAAGAAAATGGATGCTTTCAATTTAAATAGACTGTTTGCGATTTAATTTTAATAAGGTTTTTCAAAGTATTCTGCAGACAGCAGATGAAAAGCGAAGGAAAATCTATAGAAAACAACGTCGTTTTATTTTTAAGCATCGCTTTTAGGAATATATTTTTTTTAAACTTAATATCCTTTTAAGAAATACAAACAACATTAGTAACTCTCCCGACTTGTATTGGAAATGAGTATAAACATAAGTTTATTATGAGACCTTAAAATAGACTTCAAACTAACTTTGTTACATATTACATTTAGGATATATGAGTTATATTTGACATAAGATGTTTGTAGACAGTTGACTAGTAAAATATAAATAGATAATTTTATGGTATATTGTAAAACCAGCACATCTTTAAATAAGTGTCACATATGTGTGGAAAATGGATGAGTGGCAAAGTGGCACATAAAGGTCTTTATAAAGCAGATACTATAACAATAGTCTTTGATAATGACATTGAAGAAGTTGATTCATATTTTGTCGGAATATTGAGGCTAATTTGATGTTCATTAAGGTTTACGCAGTATTTTTTAACACTCAAATCCAAAATGCTACTTGAAATGAAAATTAATGTTAAAAACAATATAAAACTGTCAGAGTCCCATTGAAACAGGAACTTTATCAAGCTTAATAATAATTAATGACTAGGAAATATTCTTTGTTTGTTTCTAAAATTGCTTTCTTTTATTCATGAACTCAGTTTCTACAAGATACAACATTGTCGACAAAGGTTTGGAGTATTGTTTGTATTCTCTACTTTTTGTTTGAAACGAACATTCAGAAGCATTTAAACAATCCTCTTTATACGTATGTGACCTAGAACTGTTTCCGTGTAACTAAAAAATTCTTTTATGTGAAAAATATACATAGCTCTACAGAGCCTATGACTGCTTCAGAAATATTCGCACGAAACAAATTGTTGAGGCATACAATTGTTTAATTCATTATGACCTTTAAGTATGAAAACAGAGAATTAATAAAATATCCGACTACTAGGATACCGTTTCTAGAATAAAATGGAGTGTACATAATTAACTACAAATTTACAAAAATAGACTGCTTCGGTATTATCAATGTCTTTAGTATAATTTATAATTAGAAAAACATATTTTATTTATAAATATTTATATACATATGAACATCATCTACGAATCCTATCTAATACACTGCACTATCCACAAATACATTGCAAAAATAAAAAATAAATAAATAACAATAGTTAATAGAATTATTTAATTTGTAATAAAAATACTTGTGAAGTAAAATGATGACTAAAATTTCTTTTTTTTCAGAAAACATGGTCTGTCCATATTTAATATCATATATTTATAATCATTCTGTCTTTTATGACTATGAATATATATATCGTCATCATTATTATCAGCTGATAAATGTACACTGGGGCAAATAGTCCAAAAAGAGATCAATCGAGAAATTCAACTCGGATCAGGAGGCCACGCAACTTCTTCTCGTTCCAACTACTGTAGTGATTGAAGACTAAAATCTTTAATTAGTAACTGTTGCCAGAGATGACGTACGGGAACTCATACGTGGTAATTTATAATGAGCCTTATTAAAAGGATAAGAGTAACTCAATAGGTAATGGAGAGGGCTTCGCTTAGAGTATTTTTGTGCGATTGTATCAGAAATGGGAGATCCGTAGGAGAACTAAAGTCACCAATATGGACCTAAGGATTGTTACATTTAAGGCAGGGCATGTTGGTAGAAAGTCCAGCGGCCGATTTTTTTTTATTAGATTCGGGTCAATGCTTGACCACAATCCCACCTGGTGTTAAGTGATGATGTGGTCTACGGTGGTAAAGCACATGAACCCAATAAGTGCCTATTCACTCTTTTCTTGAAGACGATGAAGTAATAACGTACTGGAGTGGCGACTGCGTATTATAATATGACTTTAAAGCAAATAGTTTTATTGTATCCAAAATATTTATACAAACAGAAGTAGTTTTTTAAAGTCTAATAAATTAGGATAACTAATATCGATGAATTTTATTTATATCTGTTAGAAATGTAAGGATTACAAATTCAGTTCAATTACGTTTGCTGTGCCATTCGCACCTAATGAATTGAAGTCGCTTGGAGTGCCGCTCTCCTCAGACTGGTATTGGATTCAGAATGGCCAAAGGATCGTTTTAATGACGCTTGTAAAAGAAGTTGTGCTGAGGGGTTTATCGAGCCGTTTTAATTAAAACTGTTTCGACTTTCTAACGACGTAGAGAACATGATAAACTAAAACCTCCTCCGTTGTATGTATGTTGTCTATTTGATGAGAGAGAAAACTTAAAAGTAATAACTCAAGTACAATCATGTTTTAATACCTCCGGCTTTACACGAACAATAATATCTCTGTTTGTTTTTCAAAGGTCTTTTCAAAACATTATCTATGAAAAATATGTGAACTATATCTATCTACTTATAATTACCTTAACCAGATTTATTGCTAAATAAATCTGGGTAAAGTAATAAGTCTACAATAGTTTGTATTATGAAAATAAAATACGAATATAATACAAAATTTCTGCACGTTTATTATCTTTATAACGAGATAAATTATATTAAGGATTAGAAAAAATAAAAGCAAGGATTATCTATTTTAAACTAGTGACATTTTTGTAATTTCCCACAAAATACTCTGTATGAATAAAAACAAATTTTAAGTACTTTTGTTTATTATAAAATTGGATTGACCTCAAATAATTACAAAAGAATCTTGATTCTTAATGAAAGCAATTCGCATGGCGTTTAAAATTAAAAGAAAACTTATTTTAATGAGACGACGGGTGGTCAATATCATTGATTTGGGAACTCATAATCAACATCAGCCGAAAAACGCCAACTGCCAGACATAAGCTAGCTTATTATTAAATTAAGCAAATACAAAGCTTACTCGTAGTAGAGTTCAAGACAGTGACATCATTCTGCGTAGATCAGGTACGCAATAAATAAAAAACTGCAGGTCCTCCGTGATAACTATGACTAAGTCATTTATCAGTTCAGTCCTTCCATCATCATGTGTATTACGAAACAGTAGAAACGATGGCATAGAAAATAGCTGAATATTTATGTAATATATGTTTTTATTTACTCCTACGCTGTTACTAACTAGTATGAACGAGAAATATTCGCATAATCACTAAATAATTTTATATAAACGTGTGAAGTAACCAGTGGAAAAATAAAAATGCTTTGCGGTTGAATCACGAATTAGAGAATAATTTACTGTAATTATATTTTAATGACATGCTTCGCAACTAGAACACGTTTCCTGCCACGTGCGGAACATGCTTGCATGATAAAATGTTTTGCCTCTTGCCACTAATATTAAATGAGAATATTTTATAGTACCCACCATAATTTATTTACCTCCGAAGAACCTTATTTTTATTTGACGAAAAGAGAAAAGCGTTTACCTGATGATAAGTGATACGCCTGTCCATAACAAAGTGGCGTTAGTTAAGATCATGTAAACAGCACCACATTACACTAGTAGCTTTGTTACACAAGGTATTGCCTCGTTACCCCAGTAATTGCACTAGCTTATAACACCTTTCAAACCGGTAATGTTTACTCACTACTGTTTGGTGGCTTGCATCATGGCATCACATGATGAAAAGAAAGACATCGACTCATAAAAATATCTCGCTTGTCAGGATACATGGCTACATAGTCAAGACAGAAGTCTCGTTACTACAGTAATTTCATGAGCAATAACGCCTTTAAATTGATACAAACTATTCTTTGGCCTCAGAAAGAGTAGTTTTAGTAGTATATCAAGCAGTAGTTATTTACCACAAATAAAGTTACGAATATAACCTCTACTAGTTTGATTTTTTTTAAATAAATAAATAAAATAACATGATATTGAAGTCGTCTTCACATAATAAATTCGAGTACTACAGTAATTTGAACGGCCTTTAAGCTCTAGTAAATATATGAGCTTAAAAATACATCTTAACCGGTGATTAACTAAGAATGGTATATATTCGTAGATATATAGGTTGTGCATGTACGAAAAACTAAACAATTTTTAATTAATTATTTGTACAATAGTGTAGGTAAATAGCATAAATATTTATTAACATTACCTATTGGAGAGGCCTACGTTCAGCAGTGGACTGCAATAGGCTGAGATGATGATGATGATGATGATTACCTTAAAGTTTATTTTAGTATAATAGTAAAATTTCGTTAAACCCTTCTTGTTAATAGTGTTTGTTATTGTTAAGGCCTACGTTTTTCAGTTTTGATTTTAAAGTTTTGAAGTTTAAACATAATATTATATTTTAATAGAAATATATACTATATTAAAAATTCCTGCTAGACATATTTTGCTTAAAAAGCTTGATTCAATTTAAGTGCTTTAATGGGCTAAGTAAACTTGATATCGTTTATCGGAGCTCTTAATGGAGTTTCAGTTTCCGTAGCAAACATTTTTACGTTAGCAGAGGAACGTAATAGAAGATAGATAAATTACTTTGGCGCATTTCGAAAAATTCAGCGTTTATAAATTAAAAGAAATTTCTTATAATGAAATAAATTAGAGATATGGGTATATTCCGTAATTTTTTCGAGGCTTGCAAGAAAGAATGAATTAAAACTTTGTGTGACCTCGTTAATCTTCTTATACAGCGATTGTTTGAACAAAAACCAAAAGAGAATTAAAAATGATCAGGAATACATTATTGTAACAATAGAAAAAAGAATTACATTATTGTAACAATTGTAAGTGAAAAGAAACTTGTATGCTTAAATAAATGTATACATATTTGAATTTTTTAAAACTCGTATGCTTCCCGTTTAACTTAAGTAAGATTTCTCTAAGTTAAAAATACAACTTTAATGTAATTTAACCAAAGACCGCGTCCGCGGTCCTTGTTGCCGCGCTTTACATGAAAATGTTCTTTAAAAAACTTTAAATTAAAGTAGTTTATTCATAACATTTTGAATACAGCACCGGTTTTTTTAAAGACTACATATAAAGTTTCCGGAGATGAGGGAATCAAGAAATAAAAAGAATATGTCTTAAATTGACGAGTGCAATTTAGAGGTAATGTTATTCTGCTCATCAATGGAGTAGATAATTACAATCTCACGTGGTGTTGGTGGTGATGGTGAAACATGCTCGCCTAGAACATTCTAATTCTCTTATGTAGATAGCTTGAACACAACAATGTTGTTATGAACACAGATTTGTAATATGGGGGTGGTAGTTGTCCCGACGTATTCAAAACCCTTTACTTACCTACTTTACTCTTCGACGGCCCTGGAATCGTACCATAAACCACTGTGCTACAAAACAAACGCAAAGGCACACCGCTACGAATATTGATGCTAAGCAATCGGTAGCTATATTTATAGCTATGAATTATTATCCATCAATTTGAATGTCCTTGAACTTGGAATTTAGTTAACTTAGTGGATAAATGACTCTCTTCTCGTGAGGATAGGCCCCGGTTAATTATATATATTGTCAGCCGGATAACACCTGCTGTTGGACATAGGCCTCCCTCAATGATCTTAACGCCGTACAGTCTTCCCGTGACCTTCACCAGATCGTCGGTCCACCTTGTGAAGGGCTTGCCAGCACTTCGTTTACCGGTACGCTGCCGCCTCTCTAGAACCTTATTAATTTTATTTAAAAACTTTATTAAACGCCAAAACATTACAACGGGTATACTTAATGCGTCTTTCATTTAGAAGTGAGAGCGAAATGAATGACGAGTAGTAAAGTATAATAATTAATGTATATATACTTATTACTATAATTATATTTACATAATATTACACATATATTTTATACTATGTTATTTATACAACTATAGATACATAAACATTTTCGGTTTATTGCATATGTTTCTACTATTGTAGTAAACAGTTTATAAATAGTCTTACCTTACTGCCCCGTCAGCTAAGTCTTTCGAGCGATGTGTCTTGTCCATTGCCACTTAAGTCAAGCAATCTTTTGTACTATGTCGGTTACTTATTAATAACTATAAATAGTAAGCATTGAGTTTTTTTTTAATGTGTTGTTACCGAAATTGTGCCGTTCAGGGATGAGTAAAGTTGTCACGTCGAGGCTGCGGGTAAATTTTACGCGTCATATATCAAAATTATCCAGCGCCAGTATGCGGCGGAACTTATATTGTGATTCTTTGTAATTTATAGTCCGTGAAATTCAACTTATAAAATAAACAATGGCATGATCTTGAGAACATTTATTTTAGTTTATATTTCAGTTTTTAAAATTGGTGTAATGTGCTGAAGAGATACAAGAAAACTTGCGAAATTTACGAAATTAAAACTTTGAGTAAAGCAAGCAAGACGCAGACATAGTCAGTCCCTATACAAATTAATATAAAATTTCTCTTATATTATTATTAATGTATAAAATTAGATAATTTCGTAGTGGAGTTGAGCTAATTTTTTCCTGTTCAATGTTCACAACTTGGTCAGTAAGAACAGGAAACAAAGTCTTAGTTGATAAACTTTCTAACTTTGATCCAGATCGTTAATAGTTTTTATCCTATAATGAGTGGTCTCCTTTTCTATGTTTAATTAAACTTATAATGCAAACTCTATAATACTATCTTAAAAGTGATTACAATTTATTAACAAAATATGAGAACTTAAATAGAAGATTAATTTTCATGTGATAAAACATAACGCCAGTTAGGATTAATGCAGTGCTAAAGCCTACATCAATAACCTGCTATGTAAGAATTTCATTTGTTATTTATTTAAAGGGAAATTACATAAAAAATTAAAGCTAATTTATTGGAAAAAATTAAGTGAAATAGTCGATCCGAAAAAATCAGGATAAGAGGCTGTTGGAGCATAAGAGGGAAAACGACCGGGCCAAATGACATCGATTTATTTTGTACCAATTTATAAAAGTAACGCTTTTTTCATAAATAAGTAACAGAATTAACTAAATGTCTTTGTTAAGTATATAGCTAATATTCATATTTGTGTTTAAATTTTTTTTAAAGCAATATTTCAAAAAATAAAGAAAATAAATTTTAACCTTTTTATTTGTTCTATTGTCTATACTTAAATAACTAATATATCAAAATTAAACAAAAATTAATTAGAGGAAAACAAAACAAAAAAGCGGAACATTAAAGATAGAAAATAAACATATTAAATTCTTCTTTAGTGTTTATTGGAACTAGATTATTGAAGAGGATATATAATGAGTATATAACGACAACCTTTATTGTTTAAAAAATATTTATGTACAGTGTTTTTTATTATACATAAGTAACACGTTTTTAAATTAAATTTAATTTAACGAAGTTCTTTTACGTAAAGTAACACTGGTCCCTTTCCTTGCCTTTAATGTAATGGAATTCCAAGTAAATTTTCAGTAAAGGTCTTTTTACTTCTGAGATTAATTTTCATAATGGATCGACAAAGTGCAACTGAATACGTAACGCAGAGGATTTAAAACCACCTAAAAAAGAGAGATTGTATAAATACTAACACGACTAATGTCACTTTTAAGAGATATTACATTTCTGTTGAGGGTTATATGAAAATAAAATGAAGGTTTATTTAATATTAGGTACTCACGACCGCTGTAACCGGCATCTATTGAGTGAGAGAGAAGATGTATGATGTCGGTACGTAAATATTTAAATGTATTTATACCTATTCTTTTGTAATTCGCAGCTTAAAGTAAGGTACAGACAAATAATACAAGAGCTTGAAGTGGCTACTTAACAACGTTGGAAATACTTGACTTTATTAGATACTTGGGCACACCAAGTGGCTTTCGCAGCGAAAATCTTACTTAATAAGAGTGTTAGATACCTTCATTGTGTCATAACGGGAAATTTGTTTTAATTAGAATAAGCTGCGTTCGCCTGTTCATTACATGTGGTAGATCTCTGATGTGATAAATCGTGTTGCTATGCACACCAATCTATTTCTGCAGTTAGTAATAAGTTTTTTTTTTAATCGTCGAGGTGTTGTTACGAGCAAGGACTTCCCCTGGTATTGAATGAAACGTTTGCCCATAACAACACGGCGCTGATTAATATGGTATAGCCAGCACCACATCGTGCTCTAAGCCTTAATACGTTAGTTGCCAAGTTCTGTTACGCTGGTAATTTCACTAGCTTAACCAGCACCACGGTTATAGCAATGTTATGGGCAAACCTATCACTTACCATCAGGTCGTCATTGTCATCGTCATCAACCCTTTGCACGTCTCGTTACTTCGAAGAATTAAAAAACTAATAGATACTTCATCATAGTAATGTATGTACTATACATCAACCTTATTTGTATCATAACAATAGAAATTGTGTTTTTGACTCTGATACTGAAGTTATGACTTTTCCTACATAGCTTCGCTGACTAGATCACATTGATAGGAACATAGTAAATGCATGTTACTACTTAACGAGAAACATGTCTTTTTGTTTTAGACTACTGCGATCTTTAAATTTCTTTATTGATATTAGTTAAGTTAAATTAGTGGATAGTATACATAGTTTTAATTCTCCCCTTAGGTACGTGGTTTAATAACATAAATGATCTATATACGTCGTGATTTGCATGTGCTTTCTTATCTCCCTTTCTTGCTCTTTAATCCCTGGCTCCTCCTTACCTCCGTGAGCGCTTTGAATATCTTGTACCATCCAGTACACAACGTCGTACCACTAAGTCTCTTCTCAAAATGCCGCCTCATCTAACAAAACGCTTCAATGAACCTTTTACCGTTTAAGCAATTAAACTTTGGAATTTACTTCCTCATGATTATCGAATTAGTCTTTTTCTTAATATTTTTCGAATGAAAGTAAAAAAGTATTTCCTCTTGTTATCTGTATAAAAGATATTGTCTCAATTTATTTATGGCTATTTATGTATTTTTGTTTAAATATATTTATTAAAAATGTTCCTAATTCATTTATTAATTAGTGAATAAACATTTTTGTGTAATATATTAGATTAGTCAGTAATATTTCCTTACTCATCTCTCTATTTCTAAATATATTTAATTTTATTGTATTGTATGCACATACCTGCATTAGTATTTACATTAATTCATATTCTCCACAGGTCTGCTGGATGGAAACTCTTTTAGAGTTAAGCTCACTTTTGTACTTTTCTCTCACAAATGTATTTGTAGGTATATTTTTGTGTTCTTGTGTGTACAATAAATTACAGAAAAAAATTATAGCCTTTTATAAAATGGGTGTATGAAATAAATGGAATATGTAAACTTACTTAATTTATTATAGAATTTGTTACTTCATTCATTGTTCAATATCAAAAGTCAGACCATTTTTTAACTTGACAACATACGGAATACACAAAAGGAGTTTCAATATTAAAATCTAGTTTTTTGAATTCCTTAATTGTGCATTTTCGATGAAAACTATAAAAGTTGTTTACTTTGTCAAAAAGTAGTAATATATAATACAAAAGTTTATTTTTCATGCTAATGATTTTACTTATATAAGAATTTTAAAATAACTTAAGAGCATTGAAAGGTTTTTTAAGATTTATTGGTAGTGAATCACAGTAAAAAATATTATCTATTTTAATTTTTGTAAGCACTGCGGATATTAGAACATTTTAAACATAAGTGAGCTTTTTAAAAACAATGAAATTTTAAACTCTTTTAGTATGGTTTTTGTCTAGTAAATAATAATTGTTAAGGTTGGTAAAGTGCTTGTTCATTATCAAATAATATATTAATTATCGAAACAACAAAGTCTGCCTGAATACCGGTCATAAATCTTAGAAGCCAATTACAAGAATAAAACGATCCGGAAGCTAATTAAATACAAAATTGTTTCTTGTACCTTTTTGTTGTTTTAGATATATTGTTATAGTAAATGTTATAAACGGCGGAAATTAAATATTTGTGATGAAGGATTTCTATCTGTTTAAATAACACAATTCTTACTTGTAGTAATGCGTATATACTCTAAAGAAGCTGCAGCGCAAGTACTGCTACGAACCAAGGAAAGGAGTTGTGGCTGTCCCTGAGTACACAATTTACTTTACTTTAATAGTAGATTACCTTACCATCACGCTATCTATTAATATGTATTTTCCCCAATACTTAAAAAATTAAGTGTATTGACATAGTTTACTATAAAGGTAAGAAAAACATTAATAACAACGAAACATTTATCTCATGTTAATATACATCTTGCTCATATCATTGCTACGGTCTTTTTACCCCATTGCAGTAAATATAGAAGACAAAATTTGTAAATACAGTTATGTGAATTGTGTTTTATTCTTTGCATTCTTGTTTATACACCTATACTTAGAATATTGAATTTGTTTGTTTTATATATATGTACTGTATGGACAAATAAACAACTTATCTATATATCTACCTATCTACTAGAAAAAGTCAAAGATAAAAAAATTAAAATACCCTGAACTCTTGTTTACGAAGTTGTCTTTTAATTAGTGTAACTATTTGTAGGTTTGTAATAAAACAAATTGTTAAATTTGCGTAGAACGCAAAGTAAATGGTTCAATTACTGAAAAGATTCCGCGAAGACAGTTGACAAAATGCCTAGTTCGTATCCGCCCTTAATATACATTTGCATTAACAAAACATTAAACTTTTAATATTTTCATCTAACAATAATCTGTATTTGGTATTATACTAATTTAAAATATATTGTATTTTAAAGGTTTCACAAAAGTTAAATAGATCTTTTGTTTTCATAATTACTCTGAAAATCGTAGGTTATAGAATGAAGTACTCTGTCGGTAGATGTCCTAAGTATATATAATAATACTTGAGATGAGTTTGTTTTTAATAAAAAAAATCGCCTAGTAGTTAATTATATAATCTTTGAACAGCGAATGATAGTTTTTTAATTTTTTGAATACAGCTCACAATCCACTTTTGTGTATGTCAATTATTCCTTAATAATATTGTTAAAGTAAAGTAGATTATTCGATATAAGCAAAAATGGTTTTTATTACATTCTGATAAAATACTTTTTTGTGAGTTTGACTTTGAAACTACCAAAACTTTTAGCGGACGAGTTATTCCGAATCTGTCTGTATTGATTACTAGAAACGAAACGGATTTTTCGAAATGTCTCCCGAAAATATCCTCCATTCATTATCCAGTTTCGAGTCACCTGATGCAGGATAGTTTTAGAATTTTTTGAATAATTCGTTGTGTGGGTACAAAGATTGAAATTACTGGAAATGTATTTAAATATAAAATTAAAGAAAATGTTTTCATATTAATGTTCCGCATCCTGCATTCATTATATTGATTTTATTGTTTGCTGTAAACGAGTGTCAAAGTGATTAAATAGAATGTGGAGTCCTTCGACATTTAGAATTCCAGTTGTCTATTATTAATGATGGAATAGCTTTTTAAGGTAGATGGACTAGCTCCTGCCAAAGTGTGAGGCGAGCTCGGTGATCCGATTATTTCCGTCCTGTAGTCTAGGACTACCTTGCATTTTAGACGTAAACGCTTTCATCAGCTTTAGAAAACCTTGACTAATTAGATTTGTGGTTTAATTTATTACGATAACTAGATTTTTACAGAAAAATTTCGTGGTAATACAGATAAATGTTCTAAAATCATTACGGTTCAAGAAGAATAGTCTATTAAACAATTTCAACCTTTCGATAACTTTTGTGATATGTCTACAGGTAGTTGTTTAATGATATCCTACGCACGTTGTGTTAGTATATTTTTAAACCCTACATTTGTATATGGATGGAAGAAAGCAGTAAGGCGTAGTACGTAGTTAAACGTATTTGGAGAGTATGTTGCAGTTGTTTTTGAAATTACATCTACTGTGTGCATTAATCAATTGTAAAGGGATCCTATTTATTGCTTCTTTATTAAATGCTTGATGATATCAGTGAAAAGATCAAATATTGACAGTAGTGTATTAAGCCCTTGGCAGTTACATTGATAAATATTAACTAGATCTTACCACACTTCGCAAATGTGTAAAAATGTTCTACCAACCGAAAACCTTTTTTGCACACCTGTCGCAAATGTTTCTTTTTTTTAATTGGATTTAGAAAAGAGATTTTAACTATTACTCAATGAATATCAGCCAATAGTTTTTAACGTTACATCGTCATGTAGCTCCGCTAACGATCTTCAATTTATCCACGTTGATCCGGCCATTCATTTCAAATCCCAGCGCATTCAACTCGGTACCATTCATTTGCTATGCAGATGCATCGGAATATTTTATCTTGATCGGAATAAATAATCAAAAGTACATGTATCTTTCAAATCAGAACTTTAATGATTGAAATAACAGTTGGGCTCACCATGTTCAATTCTACTGGTGGTAAGTGTCTGTAGCCGAAGATTGTCTTCTTGGGTATTATCAAAAGTAGAAATGATTCTGGTCTTTCGTTACGGTGTGGTTAAATTGTTGAGATATGGTCACCCACATGTGCAAAAGAACATAATGATCAGCCTTTACTAAACAGTGCGCGTGGCAATACTGCATACAAATTTAGTCAGACCGAATATAATAGTCGCTATTATAACTTTAACACAAAATGTATATTATGTATAATTATTTACAAACCAATAAAATAGGTAACTTCTTTATATACATAAATTTTTGCTAAACCAAATAATACCACTTTATGTTGTTTAGAGAAATTTCGCTTTAGAATATTTGAACGCTGTGGTAATATTGAACTTTACAAAAGCCTCAGACTCCACAAATGATTGCGTCCTGTAAAATAGAAACGGAAACTTGTGGTATCTTCTCAACTTTAACGTATCAAACAATAGGAAATAGTGTAGTCGTTTAATCTCATTTCTACTTTTAACTTAGTCTGGTACAGATATCTGCAACCATTGCATCTCATTGTTCTTTAAGCTAAGAGTTATCTACGAAGTAATTTCTATTGAAACGTTACTCAGGTTACATTTATTTAGTTAAACGAATTGTTGTTTAAGTTAATGAAATATTATGAAACAGAATTATAAAATATTTGAACAAATGTATAATATTAAAAATTGCCAGGTC
This sequence comes from Pachliopta kotzebuea, assembly GCA_018246255.1. Classification (NCBI taxonomy): domain Eukaryota; kingdom Metazoa; phylum Arthropoda; class Insecta; order Lepidoptera; family Papilionidae; genus Pachliopta; species Pachliopta kotzebuea. Next base: position 3,852 of record DWLS01001510.1, on the reverse strand, counting down.
ATTAAAGATATAATCCAATAGCAAATTAATTATTTATTTATGATATAAAAAACTGTATCGCTTCTGTAGTTTGGAAACTACTATATAATAGATAAATATAAACATACATACATTCGTACATAGATGGAAAGAAAACAATAAACAAAAATAAACACATATAGAACGTAAATATCGACTGCGTTATAGCGCGAAGAGCACATGTACTGCGATAATTTTACCTCAGACTACTGGAAAATTATCATTGGGTTACACAGTAATTTAAAAATATTATGAATAGATTTGATTTCAATAAACCACAAATGTATTTGAAATTCTAGTCTTTTACACAACAATATTTCATTGATTTGTTGGCGATAACGCTCTTTCAATACTTACGGTAAAACATTTTTTCTAAATTAACACCGGGCGGTGGTAAAGTTACGATGATAAGGTTGGAAATAACAGTTTAGCCGAAATCCAAGACAATTGTGAAAAGTACGAGTAAACAAGAATTATTTATGTATAATAAATTAGATTCCCAAAAGCTTAGATTAAACCAATTTCTTATCAGATCAACTTGTTTCACTTTCAAATAACCCTTTATTTTAAGTTAAATGGCGCGTTCGGTGCCTAACAGACTGCCTTCTAAGTTATTACTTAAGTTTGCAAAGTTATTCATGCGTTGGTCATATTTGATACTCGTTAAAGTGAGACAATTTATAACATGAATAATATTTTATGTGTTGTATATAAAATCAATGATTTATTATTATGTATTCATAGTTGCTATTTCATATAGCTAATTCCGTTCTAATATTTTTGGTGTTTTGGTACTAACAATTTAATAGAGAACGTTTTGAAACTGCGAATTTTTCAATATTCGTTAAAACAAAATGCTTATAAGTTACGAGCCGACCGTTTCTGGGAACTGAACAATAAAAAATGGAGTGTCTATTGTTATGAAATATACGAATAATGCCGTATATTATTCGCAGCAATTCAACGAAATTTGGTAGCACTCATCTGCTATTTCCGGTGGTAACGTTAGGTTGTAATGCTTACTCATTCCAACAATTAAAAAGTTTTGTGATATGTTTATCATAGATTTAATAAAAGGTTATGTCAAGAGTCAGGAAATGGTACAGCGAATGTGAAATCTCAAGGATTTTTACTGTCCAGAATATATAAGTAATTATGCTATGTATCTATTCACACGATTTTTAGCCCTAAAAGCTTCTGGATTTTATATAATTATTATTTCTTTCTCAAATTTGAGATAAAAAAAATAACAAAAATTTATTTAATATTTAAAAATGTTATAATTTTTGATGATTTGGCGTAAGATTAAGATAAAACACAGCTGATGACAATTGTCATGCATAGGAAGGTGATGTATTTCAGCCATCTTCAAAAGGGATCTGTTTTTGATTTTCCAAAGCTGGTTTTCGAAGGCAAGATTCCTGGAAAACAAGCATCCGGAAGACAAAGAAGAAAGTGATTTGACGACATAAGAAAGTAGACAGGTTTTGAGTATTCTTTATTAAAAAGAATGGATCGACGTAGTTTTTTCCAACTGACCACTCAACTTCATTTTGAAGATGGCACTCAGTGATGATTAGGATATATCATACAAAACATCAAACAAAACGAAATCAATATTTTTTGTTTGTTCCGCATATTGCATTTATATTACAGGTAAGTATTTCCATTTAAGTATTCTCGGGTAATATAAAAGCTCCACTAAAATTTGGATACTTACCAAGAGCTTGAAAGATCTCATCTTAATTGCTTTGGATCTATTTACGCTTACTCCGCGCTACACTTTTATTTTTGTACCAGTTATTTATTTATGCGGTATAAATATATGTATGAGCATTCACCTCAGATATTGTCTTGGGAATTGATTGCGTTATATAGTAAAGGGTAGCTCCTGTTATTCGATGGACATTAGACATAAGATCTTCCAAAGGCACCAGCGTGCTGATAGACTATAAAGATCATAAAACACCGGTGTTGGGAAGCATGAAGGACGTCTTGACTTAACATTGGGTATCTATCTGCAAATAATGATGATAGTGATTATTTTCATTTTTTTATTTATTATTGAACAAGGCGACAAGACGAGCAAGGTCTTTACTTGTACCCAGTAGTTAGTGATACACTTGATCATAGCGATGGGGCTAGTAAAGATGGTATATACAGCACCACATTGCGCCTGCACATGTCGAGACGTAAGGTTGTTAAGTATCATTATCCCAATAATTTCACTAGCTTACGTAATTTTGACACACAGCTCTTCGGAGGTAGAAAGAGCAACTGTTCCGGCAACAGAGATCTGCCATCAGTAAATTGATATCCTTTAATTTTACTTATACCTTTATACGTTATTTTAAAATATACTTAACTTTTTGTTCGTCGTTAATCAATGATCAAAATAATTTCTTTACTGGTCATTATTAGAACATGTCCCTCTATATACTATAATAATTTGTGGTACTTATAATTTATTCGATTGTTTTTTTTACGCCAGTAATTTGACAAATAAACGTACGGCTTACCTAATGGTAAGCAGTTACCGTAGTCTAAAGACGCGGGCGTCTTCAGTATCAGACGCACCATTAGCGCGTTCCTCTCCCCGTAAGAACATTGTCATGTCCTTCTTGAAAAACTTCATTCTATAGCTAATTAACCGACGAGAATATAATGGTGCTATGAAATATGTACAGCACCACATTGCGCTCGTCGTCGTCGACATAAGATGTTAAGCCCCAGTAATTAAGTGTACAGCACCTACCCGAAATTTCTGCGTACTAGCGTACAGCACTGTTCAAACCGGAACATAGATGGTAATTAATACATTAATCCTTTTTCAAGATAGTTTCTCGCTATTCATACATATAATGCATGAAAATATTGTAGTAACGGCAAACAATGGATGTATTTGAACGCTAGTCCAGCTCTATCCGCATTGTGCCTAGAGTATGAAAGCTTTGTGTGTGTTTGATAACATTTTGAGAGCTTTTTATTAGAATTTGCAGTGTTTTGTTGGCAGCAAACACGTCTTTTAAAGATTGAACGAGCGCCAGGCACGTTTCTTCAGATTTAGAACTTTTGAGATAAAATGTTATTAATGTTGAATTTACTTTTAATACAAACTCTTGCTCTGGCTTCCGATTTCCGTGATATGAAAACAAATTATTTGTACGCTTTATATAAATTGTAATATATTAATATTTAGTATCAAATGAATCTAATTATCTCCGACTATATTGTCGTTCGATTTTTGTTATTACATAACAATCTATACCGGATTTTGTGAAATATTCAGTGTTTAGCAGATTTTTTAGAATTCTCTTTATAATATAAATATTTCATATTTTTTTTTGTTATGGAACAAAAGAATAAAAATTGAGAAAGCTTTCTAAAATTTTTGTAAAACTTTTCCTTACATCTTTCTCGTTGCCTCGAAACACAAGACCTTAAATTTTCATAGTGAACAGAACTTTTCTGTTTGTACTAAATTTATTATAATGTACATTTAAATATCGGATATAAATTAAATATGTACCTAACGCTATTGCGGTAACGAAGATCTTAAAAACCCTTTTTAAAGCCAAAGTAAAATATTTATACTTAAACGAAATAATTTGCCCGGGTAGAAATGGAACAATCCTTTATAAACCTAACCGGTATGTTTAGAATAAACTTGGGGTAAAGTGAACCGACACCTTTTAAGCCTCTTACCTTTTACCCCAAAAAGCCGATTCTGTTAGTACATTAGATGGAACTTGCTCTTTGACATTTAAAATTCAGAATTGCTTAAATCATTATCACTAATACTGCATTACAAACATGATATTCAAGTTAACACAT
>DWLS01001509.1:0-21451 GCA_018246255.1 Pachliopta kotzebuea | reverse complement strand
CCTTATGTTGTAAACATCCCCAGTTTACGCACTAAGAGGTTTGACTCCTCGTTTTTAATAAGGACAGCTAAGGAATGAAACAACTTGCTGGCGCCAGTGTTCCCGTCCAATTACGATGTGGGCTGGGCATCTTCAAGAAAAGAGTGAATAGGCATTTGCTAGGTTAATGCGCTTTACCATCGTCGAATCATCGACCACATCTTCACTTAACACCAGGTAGGATCGTGGTCAAACATTAACCTATACATACGTAATTCAATTTCTTTCTTCTTTCAATCAAAGTGGTACTCCCGTTTCTGCATACTTAAACATGGTTTAATATTAAAGGTTATGATGGTAGGTATAATTTGGAACTTACCTCAAGATGTTCTTCTATATCCTTTTTTTCATAAGTTATCCCACTTGGTGTTATCACAGGCTCATTGAGAATTTCAAAGCTGATTTTTCCACACAGGTAATCTGGTACATCTCGTTTCTGACAAAGTTTATCATAACCGTCACATTGATTATTTAATTACGGTTTATCAAACTAAATTACTGGCTAACATGTGGCTCCATACTTAAATAGCTGTCTAAATATATCCTATACTGGGACTTGGAGCCTACTCTCCTGAGGAGAAATTACAGTTCATCTACCAACCTAACTGGTCAAATGTAGGTTCTTTGTGAGATTATAGCCACACGATTTGATACGTGGCTTAGGCGAGTGTAACTTGGTGTACGTCACATGTCCACAATTGCTTTTGTTCTAGAGACAAATTAATATGTTCATGTTTTCCTTTACGAAATTAAAAGTCATGAGGGATCGAACCATCACTTCTTCGTTACACAAGATCGCGTTACTGCCATTTCAGTAATTTATTTATTTTGACTAGCCAACAATTGTTTACGCCTAAATTAAATCTACAACATACTTACACTGGCGATATACAAATATATTAGTAATTAGTATAAGTATAAGTAATACAAAAATTAGTTTAAATTTAATGAAATATAATATTAAACTTAAAACAAATTAAAAAAAACTTACCCTCCGCCTTTCATCCATCTTTGAAAATAGATTATTTAACTCACTACTGTAGTTATTCTGAAAACAAAAGTTACATTTTCTGAATGAGTTTATACATTTACTAAAATTTATCCATAGTCCAATGCAAGAAACAGACTAATTTATATTCAATTACATTTTTCTTTTACATTATAATGAAAAACTTTCACTTTGTAACACAGGTAGCTGGTTTAATTTTTTAAATGTAAAACAAATTCTCTCTCGAACTGGTAATAGGCAGAGCAATTAGCACATGGAACTGATGAATGTTGGGGACTCCAAGTACAGGAATGACTACCTCCCACTAGATAGACAGAAGACATAAAAAGAGTCGCTGGGAGTTAATCAATTCATACAGCGCAAAATCATATTTTGTAAAATACATTATAAGAGACCTACATTGGACATTGGACATTTATCTGTTACAAAAAAGATTTTCCTTATCAAATACTTTAAGAATTATATTTCTGAATGTATTTATTTAAAAAAAACTCCATTTCCAATTTATCATAACAAATATTGATTTAAGATAATGATAAGGATTCTACTCTCAATATGAATCTTGGAAGAAAATTACTATTAGCTAATATGATGCTGATGATAGGAACAGTAATGCAAACAAACTCACACATTCTTCTTCAATTTTAGCAATTTTTAAATTCGCTTCTTCTTCATTTGAGTTTTCCATCTTCAATGACTCTATTCTACGTTGCATATCCTCATTAATTAACCTGAAGAAATTATAATTATTGCAGTTTGTGTTTATATCAGTAATATAAAATAAAGTTCAGTATTTTTCTCATTAAATATCTTTCAACCTAAAATGCAAAATAGATGCAGCATAAAATTTTTAAATTAAGTGATGTGCCTAAAAATGCAATAATCTACTGAGGATAAGACACAGTGGCTGGAGGCTGTCTTGGTAAGTACAGCCACAGCTCTTATTTCTGCCTCCAAATAGTAATGTAGAAACAGCATTGTATTCTACTTTGAAGGGAAGGTATGCTATGGTAAGTAAAGTGTTAAGTCTTGTTACCTCAGTAATTAGTGAAATTACTAGGGTATGAACTTGTCTGTTTGCCCTACAAACCAATTGTTCAGTGGCAAGAATTGGAATTGCAATGATACATACTTAGAAAGTCCATGTAGGACAAAAATAGCAATTATTAGATGCTGGAGACATCAGATACGCCATCTGATACCTCAAGCAAGTAACCTCAATATCCTGGTTTTTAAAATTTATATCATCATTCTCACTGGAACACACCATAGATAAATGGGAAAAAAGGGCAAAGCACCAGTATCTATTAAGTAGGTGTCACCTTGAAGTCAAATAACAAAAAATAAAGGCTGTTAATAACTTATAACAATAACTGTCTTTTATATCTATTAAAATTATTACCTATTCAAGTAAGTTTGCAATTCAATCTCCTGGGATATTCTTTTTTCTTCTTGCACATTCCATCTTTTTTTTCGTGCAACACGTAATTGTGCTGCAATGTCATCTCCAAAGTTCAGTTTCTGTTCTTTCGCTAAATCATTTGCTGCAAAAATTGCATATATTTTTGATAAAAAATGATATGAATATTTAAAATGAGATCATAAATATACATACACATCATATTGATGTGATTACTATTTTTAGAATTTTCTATAACTACTGGCTAATAATAGACATGCACTCTTATGTCATCTAAGTCTCTTGTGATATTTCAACATTGTCAGTGTTCCATCAAAAACATTAGAAAAGTTATATAAACCATTCACATAATTTGTTTCAAGCAGTTAATTAAATAAAAAGTAAATAACCCTCTCAATATTCTTTTTTTGTCCAAGTGATTCAAACTACATAATACCTATTATTATGTTTATAATAAGATTAATTTATAAGGTTACCATAATTTTTCCTTTTGAAGTAATATAACACATAAATATATTTTTTTCATTAATTTAAGTACAGGTAAATATCAGATTGATTTCGACTTAATCTTTTACTGTCTACAAAATAGATAAAAAAAAATTGTATTTATATACTGCTTTTTATCTATACAGGAAAGTGATTATTAATACAAATAAAAATAATAAATCTCAATTAAAACAAATAAGGTAAAATATTTAAAAAGCCACTTGTGAAAAAAGAAAATGTTTACAATAAACTAAAGTATTATTAGTACTTTATACTATGGTTGTAGATTATTTTGTTAAGTATTTTGGCAACTTCTATTAATGATTTATTTATGTAATGAATTTATTTATGTACATGAAGAGTAAATTTCTTAGTCATCAGCGCATATTTTGTTATTTATAAAAAGAACTTAGTAGAAATTTTTAAATTGAAACAAACATTTCTTGATTATGATTATGAACAAATTGCAGAAATTTTACTTCTATGGAAAAGACACATTTTTATGAAACGGATGTATAGTTAAGAATATGCATAAAAAGTGCTCATTTTTCCAATAATTTTTCAACATAAAAAAATAGTTACCTCGATGTAAATGTTTTATAGCCTCGTCATAACAATCAAGTTCAACCAGTGCCTGACCAAGGAAAAAATGTCCCTTAACCTGATTATTATCAATATCCAAAGCTCGCCGGCAATCATTGCAAGTGGCTTCCCATCGCTTCATCTTTAAATGACATAGTGCGCGATTTGTAAAATATGTCGCCACTGAAGGATTTTTTATCTGAAAAGTTAACGAGTGTCAAATGCCAATACCTGAATATTACGTTTAGAATAAAAAAGTAATGCAACACATTAAACACTCACAATTGCTTTTGTATAATAATTCATAGCATCTTCAAATTTTCTTAAACTAAATAGCCTGTTTCCCTGCTCTTTCAATTCTTTGTCAGTAAGATTAGCGGTTGAATACATATGTTTGCTCATTTTTAACTGATATTCTATTACTACTTATAGAAAAATTAAAACAAAGTTCATAATTTAAATAATATGTATAGCTCGCACTGATTTTTCGCAAAGAAAAGCAGCAGTCTGATTCTTATTTTCTTTCTAGAAAATAATCGGGCTGAAAAGTCAGGCCTGTTTGACAAGTTGACAACCATGTTAGATTGACAAAGACAATAGGTTCTGTTTCACGCTGATGAATTAAATATATATGATATATTAACTAAATAAAAAAAAAGTTTTAATATTACACGTACTAAATTTGTTTTTTATTTTTATACCGTCTAAAAAATGTATAGAAAAATAAATAATTATAAATCACTTAAGCAATTCCTACAGAAATTGCCAAAGTTATTAGGTACGTTTTGCAATTAATATTACCGAAAGTACAATTTGCTACATAAATAAAATGATAATTAGAGTGAGATTACATAAATAACTATTTTTCTTTTACTTGATCGTAATTGATTTAAAAGCAATGAAAATAATCCTTTCATTAAACTACGGTGCCAGTCAAAACAAATAACAGAATATATGTGAAATTAAAAATATATTTCCAAGAAAATATGTTACATACATCCAAAATATTATCAACAAATAATTTATAAATAATATTATTACATTCATAAAAAAATTCTTCAAACTGGAGATTGATAAGATGCTATTTTAGAAGCTGGGTATAAACTAGAAAAATCTCGACTCCATAAACTAAAACGCTTATCTTTTTCTCGAGGCACGTTGATTTCTTTGGATAATGTTATATTAATATTAACTGGTCTACAAAAGAAAGATTGATTAACACGTACTCTTTTTAAAGATTGTAAATAATTTTTAATAACCATATTATTATGAGACATTTACTTAGGTGGAAAATTGATTGCTGCTGGATCTTTAACAAGAGGATTAGGAAGAGGGACAGTAATAATTTTTTTAAAGTAAGCACTTTGAAAAGTTTGGAAATCATTCGACTCGTCATTATCTGTTTCAACATCCTGAAAAATTAAAATTAATAGTTCATATTTATAGTTCTCGAATAAAATCTTTAAGATCAACCCAAAATTAATGTTGTTAAACTATAACGAAACCTCTTTTACAGTGTTATTTCCATATTGTTTCGATACATTTTTGCACCATTTCCAGATATTCTCATCAGCAGCACCACGCCTTTCTAATCGTTCATAGAAAACTGCCATGTTATAAATTGGTTTTGAAGCCTGTATAAGTATTGTACATTTTTAATAAGGTTTTCATTTTAATGTTCGAATTAGTGTTTAAATTCAGAATACAATATAATTACTAGCCGTTAGTATGTGATATGACGTACGTTGTTTATATGACGTAATATTTTGTATTTAAATCAATGTCTGATTTGAAAAATGTTACTTATATTCTTATATATTACATACAATTGAACTCACTATATATTTATGAGGTTTATTCAACTTCTCTCTCAAGTGCCGGAAGGAGTAATGGCCAGACTTTTGGCTGGCACGAATACTAGGTAGAACATGGCGCGTCTTCACTGACGGTATTAGAGGTTGTGAACTAAAATTATCCATTTGGAAGCCCGATTGGTCTAAAGTGTCATCACTCGTGCCGTAACGTAGCATTATTTCCTGATAGAATAATTTTAAATTTGTTTTATACAAAAACTTCTATCTTCAAACAATATTGAAGACAATAAACAAAATATATTCTGTTAAAGTCATTACTACATTGCACCGCCTTTAATTTTGCATATTCATAATGTAAACTGACAAACCACATATGATCATCAATTTGACGTGATTAAGAAAGCATTGTTTAGTTCACAATAATGGATGCCTTGATGATGTTTTAATCCCATTCGAAAAATTAAAAAATATAGCAACTTGCTATATACACAACAAAGCATATTACTTTCAATTTTTCTAACTCCGTGTTTATTTTTTGTCTCGTAGTGATTTCCATTTTCAACTCATCTATAAGATATGCCCAGTACTTGTTAACTCGAGAATACTCAGGTAACTGAGCGAAAGGAAGGTATGTCAGAATTCGCTTTCCAATAGCCGATGGTAGTAATTGCAACTAAAAACAAATATAATTCAAATTGATAAGTCAAAAATATTATTAAAATTAACAGATGATAACGATTAAAATACTGGAACTTATTTTATATACTACATTTGATATATAAAGCAACCAGGTTATTTGTCACACGAACGATAACGATAACGAAAATCGAATAGTTAATGTTGACTTTCAGGTTTTTTTTTAATTGGACAAGGCGACGAGTTGAGAAGGTGTTTATCTCATGGTAAATGATATGCTTGCCCATAACAACGTGGCGCTGGTTAAGATGGTATACACAGCGCGATCGTCGCAGATTTTCAAGCGACGATTTAAGCATCGTTTTTAAACTAATTGTGCAATATACGCGACCGTTACTCATTCATCAGAAATGTAATGTCTGTCTACCAATGCTACATGTGCCAATTTATGTTATCTTTAGATTTTACGAATTCGTAATTTCTTTACAGAGCATTGAATTAAATATAAAATAGAACATTGCCATCATTATCAATGTTACACAGATACACAAAAATAAACTATTCGTCATTGTTAACACAAAAAACACATTTTTGCATTTACTTTTTTTATATTCTACCCTACCCTTTTTTATATTTTACCCTATATAAGAGGTGCCATACGGTCTGTACATAAATGACCTTTTATTTAGATTTATTTTTTGTGCATTATTTACCTATGCATACAACTACTATACGAAAATTAGGAAATAATTTATGCAATTTATCTTAATAAATGAATTCATTAAAAGTAACGTACAAAGTCTACCGTTTCCGTAACTTCAGGTATAGGTCGGTCTACCTTCCATATTCTCTTCTTTGTGCCATCATTAAAAGTTGTCTCTATCTCCTCCAATTTAAAACTATCGCGGATAGACTTTATAGCAGAGTTCCACACAGAAAGACTTTCGTCTAACTGAAAGTAAATAATAATAATTACGTTAAAATATTCCCGTAGATAGTAAAATTCTCTAAAATGAAAAAATAAACGATAAGACTGAATAAAATATTGTTTACAAAGTATCGGGAGACATTAAAAAAATTAATTAATTTACAAAAAAAATCTTCAAAATCTTTATATACGTCATAAATTTAAAAAATGATGGAGGGAAAAAACTCGTTGGATACAATTTAAGATGGAGCGAGACAATTATTTATTAAATGTCAAAAACAAATCCGAAACTCTTGAAGGAACCTTTGATACATATCAATGACGCATTAGGACCAGCACATTGTAGTAATAATTTTGATAAAATTGTTACTCATTACAGAGACAAATTTCACTTAACACAGCGTCCCTTCAAACTAGTACTGAATATGGTTCCTGCATACTACATTCTACAACAACAGGCAGCAGTAATTCTGATTTCTATTCCTAGAGTTCATCTTATGGTTACAATTTTAACAACAATCTGTTGAATGATTTAGATGACTAACAGTGTCAATTTGTAGCCGCCTCTCTGATATTGTATATACCTCTACTGCATTAAATTTACTCACACGTCATGTTATTTCTGTCGCACTTTAAATAGCAAGTGACGTCACTCGGGACGTACTTACTGTGACTTATAAGATTCTTTTGCTAACTGTTTAAACGAATAGCAAAGTTATCACAATATTTCTGGGTGTTTTTTAACCGTTGTTTTACCATGGTATTGCTAAGCATATTTGACACTCAAGGTCTAAATTACTTAAGCAGCATTACCGGAATTAATATTCCATCTCTATAAAGGTTTTTCTTCACTACAATATACGTCAACATGAGACTTGGCGTGCGTACTTTCGCTGACGATACGTATACTAAAAGGATTTGTTGTGAAGCAGTATAAAGTGTTAAATAATATTATACTCATTTTACGTATCGAGAACAATGTAGAATAATGGCATCCTAAAGGAACACTTGCATAATATCACTTTTCTGGAGAACTTATTAAAAATTTCTTTTAATTTTGGTCAATCGGGTTTATCTGAGTTATAATATTGTATGTTTGACAGATGTGTAATACAAAAATAGTTTTTAAATTGTAAACGTTATTGTAATTAATAAAAAACTAAATTTACTCATTTTTTCTTCACTGAGGACAGATTTCTGTTAAATATCCTAGTTTCTGTATAATAAATTTTTTGGAGTTCGTATAGGTCGCGTTACATAATCAATACCTGTTTCTGAGCTTGAGTGTATGAAACCTCCATGTCATAAGTTGCTTCCCTAATTGTATTCGTTGATGCAACAGTTTTACTTCGCATGGACTCTCTCTTCTGCAACTCAAATAATTAACACATTTAAAAAGGTAAAAAAAAATGATAACGTAGTTCCCCAAAATCTTTGGCTCGATAAACTTTAAAATAACACAAATTCTTTTTGAATAAGATTTACATATGTTTCATTTTAACCTGGCAACAGTGTACCAAACTTCATATTCGCATTTTAAATTAATTTCGTTACCTAGTGTATAAATAGTGTATTTTGTATATAATATTTGCACACATTTATTGGTATAATTTCATTCGCGTATTAATTATTTTTATGATTGTATAATTATAAAAATAATTAAATCAAATTTTATTTTCAATTCCAATTTAATTAAATTAAATTTAATTAAATTGGAATCTTCGTACGAAGATTTCAACAAAGATATGCTTGCAACCTTCATTATGATAACTGATGAACAAAAAGGATCAAAGTTTCCCAGTCATAAATATATTTACGAATTAAATTGCCATAAATTAAAATGGACTCTTGGGAACGGACTCGTAAAATAATTAGTATTTCTATATCAATTATACCCGAGACGTAATCTCAATCTGTAACAAATAAAAAAAACTGTGTGAAAAATAAATAAAAAACATTAAACGTTCGAGATTGTTTGTTATTTTCATGAAATATCAGTTAACCGGATTCTAGCAGTAATGTTTTGTTCATTGAATTGTGCGTTGGAAACATAAAAATAAAAATGTAAAAGAAAAGAATTAATAATTAAAACAAACAAGGCAGAAAAACGATGTATGCGTCGTTTTATTGTCTATTTTTCCTTTATCTTTTAAGATTTGGATGTACCGGAATGGCCCTAAAGCTAAAGCCATGAGTTCGATTCTCATAACTTTTTTTTTTGCTTTTTTCTGCCTTTCTATAGTGCCTATTTTTACTTCTTGTATATCCTTAACTAGAACAACTATATACTGCTTATTTCGAATTTCTAGTCTTTTTATCCTGTACTTCATTTTATCCTGAAAAAGAGTCCATGTAGCCTGTCCAGATTAAATGTTTTAAGCGTTACGAACACTTTTATGCTGATGTAAACAAGTAATAGAGACTAAAAGCATGTAAACCATACCTGATTGACCATTGTAAGCGTCTTGTGTGGTTCTGCCACAGTCTCTACTACAACCATAGATTCTTTCAAGTTCTCTATCTCGTATTCACGATAACAATCATAGATTTTTTGAGCCCGGTGAAAAACCTGCCAGAGAACAGGCCCGCCGGCCACACTGACTAATTCCATTAAAACAAGCGCTTGGTCTTCCTTAAAATTAAAAATATATTTTTGGACAATAAATCCAATTAAGTAAAAGTGTTGTGAAAAATCCTGGTCGGGCGGTTGAAATATACTTTTATATAACAAAGTAATAAAATGAACAGGATGTACAGCTGATTGTTAGTGATACAAATGCCCATGACAATGAGACGTTAGTTAGTTTGGTCAGTCGTCACATTGCGCTCATCGCCTTAAAAATGTTAAACCTATTATGAAAATAGTGTTTATTACTGTGGTAATAAGACATTAACATGTATTAATGATATTCACAGGGCTCGGCAGTTGGAGAAATAAATACAGTTGCGGTGATCTTCATCTCCTTACACCTAATATCGATAGAACAATAGCACCATTTATTTATGTCACTTTAGTCGTTTTGCTGAGCTATTTCAAATTAGACACGTTAAATCAAACTCTGAAATGATTTATCAAATTTACGAATATAAGAAAATAAAGATGACAAAAATAACTCATTAATGCGGCAATAAATCATATAACATTATTTTTTTGCTTAGAGGACTGATTATCACAAATTAATTTAATTCTTAAATAATTTTATCACATCATCATGATTGTAAAAAACATGTTTTTGTTAACTGGCGTCATTTATTACTGTTTAATCTTATCGATATATCTATGCAAATAAATAAAGCAACTTGTTACGAAATCCGTGTGAATTTTTACACGGTTCTTACAACAAAAAACTCATTAATACCTTATAGTTTATTTGTTATGTTTATTTCGAAAAAATCTCATAAATGGTAAGGTTTTTATGATAGCTAACATGCCTGCTTAAGTATATGTATTACCCACTGTTAATAACGACGTAGATAATGGTCATGATGACAAGAGCATTAGACGAGAGAATATGTTACTGAAGGATTCCCATTAAAAATATGGATAAATTATTATATGTAGATTCAATTATTTACCGACCGTTACAAGCACTTAATAAGTTTAACAACTTACCGGTTCCAAAGACATGAACCACTTTCTATCGTCCGTCATAACTTGCGTAAGTATTGACACCGGGATAGCGGTTCTATTGTGATCAAATGGAACCTGATCGTAACTGCTTAACACTTTAGGCCTGAAATGAAATGTTTCGATTGCCTTTCGTTTGGGTAGAGATATGGTTTTTGGGAATCAATCACTGCATTGCAATCTATTAAGTATTGATATATATAATAATCATTATTTAATTCAATGATTGATATCATTTTCAATCACCAACATTAAAAAACGTTTACGTACTTTTTACGTTTACGACGTCACAGGTATATAAATGTGTACCTGTTATACTTGGCAGCTCAAGAACATCTTAATCAATTATGATACAGTTTTTGTTCAGAAAGGTGATAACTAATTTATAAGGGTTTCACCCAATTATTTTAATTAATACTTACCCACTTACAGAAAGGACAGCATCTTTAGGACGACAATTCCAAATGGATTTTAGTAATAAAGACAATGTCCATGCGCTGCGTACATCTTCCAATAATGCCAACAAATAGAACTTCTTGTTTACATATGAAACTTTTTTAAACCAACTTATAGTAACTTTTAAATGATTATTGAAATCATCGTTATTTTGAAAGATGTTTTCTGAAATTAAACAAAATATGACTGTTTTTAGGACAGATTTTCGTTATAATGAGAGTTAAAACGTCAAACAATCGGCCTTGGAATTATTATTTTCTTACACTATAAAAATTTTACGACAAAACATCGTTCTCATGGTAATATTCAACAAAACGTTTATAGTAAAGGCAAAATTATATAAAGAATAACATATGAGTACATATTATGATAAACATGTTTTATTAGTGAAACCATAAGATCGAAAAAGATAAGGGTCGTGTGTAACATAATAGGTAAGTCTTCGTTGTTTCACAACTGACAATTAACCGATTATGTAAATACAGGAAGACGCAGTCATCGTTTATCGGTTGAGAACGATGGTTAAAAATTATTATAACCGCAATATAAAGTCTGCGGGTTTTATCGAGTTTAAATATAAAAGCAAACAATAAGTCCTAAAATAACGGAATTAAAGCATCATACCAACCACACGTCATGTCATCTAAAATCGATTCATTAATTGCATTAATCATCGCTATTATATCTGTGAATGCCATTGTAAGATATTTTTTTTAATATAAACCGTAGGTAGACGTTACTCAACGTTTTTACTTTACGTTGTCAAAATTCTATGTCACAGTAACATCACGATAATTTAAAACTTAAAAACCAGCCGGTTTAAAAATATTTGGCAATAAGTATAGAGTACTTCTTTTATCATTATGAAATAAGTTAAAACTATGTAATTAAAAATACTAATATTGTTAATGACCACATATTTAATATTATGTTATAAAGTATGATAGAGATAGAATAAAGTACTCTAAACATGTGTATCTATCTAGTATTATCATATGTACACTATACCATATATCGACAGATGTCGAGGAAGAGGACAACTTAAAACACTGGCATATAAGTAACAGACATTATTTATTGTGTCGATTGAGTATAAAAAATTTATAGAAGTTATATACATACATATACATATCAATATTCAACTAGAGTTGACGAGGAATTTAATATACAAAATAACAATCACACTACCACATTCATTGTTTTTATACAGGTTTTTGATATTCATAAATGTATCCAAATAAAAACAAAATAATCAAAGCACAAAATCAAATCTGTAAATGTTCCGAAATATTTAAAGAGTAAAGTTTGTCATTTCAGATGTTACTATTTTTTTTACTTTGAGTACTTGGTCCTCTTTCCAATTTAACTCCAGGGTCAAATGTACAAAGGCAATTACGCATTTAGTGTATGCAGTCAGTACACACTGGCTGTCGATCTAGTTTTGAACATCTGACGATGACGTGATACTGTCAGTTGGCTACTGCCATGACGCGAGTTGACACGCGAAACCATTTCCAGGTTTCCGTAAAACCGAGCAGTGCAGAACTATGTCGTTTTATTTGTGTACTAATATTTTTTGCCTTTTTAGCTATAGCATATCTTGTTACAAAAAACCCTCTGGATTCGTTAGATGATCCGTCCGACCAATTTCTAGTTAAAAACATTCCATCCACTTATACTAAACTGGAAAGTATCGACCCAGAAGAAAGGGATGTTTTTGAAGGTTTTAGAACATCTTTTTTACCAACTGATGAAATCAGGCTAGCACAGAGTATATCTAAAAGAGACGTAAACGACGAAAATCTTAGTAGTGACAGTTTCATTTGGGGTAACACAGATAAAAATGATGAAATATCATCACGTATTAAACGTAAAATTCGTTTTCCAATTACATCTAGGGACTACGGGCAGGATAAGTAATGAATTTGTCTATATAATAGTTATTTGTTACATCATATGTAATTATAACAGTAAATATTTTTCAGACAAGAAAATCCAACCACTGGAAATGACGATGAAGAATACTATGACATTTATAATGAAAATGATAACGCTGAATCAAGATATGAAACTACTGAAAATAATAACAATAATCGCGATAAAAAGTAAATAAAGTCTCATTACCATAAGTATTCTTTTTAAGAAACTTAATTTTGTTTTCAAAAACATTTAACGTTTTATTTAGTGCAATATTTCAAGAGTTGTACGTTGACAGAGGACCACTGGACGATGTAGTAGAACAAGTGCGAAGGCAACCTGAACTAGAAGAAGGTGAAATGGGTTCTTCAGCGCATTTATACAAGCCTTCTAAATCGCATTCGGGTACCTAACTTAAGTTGCTGTATTTCGAAGTTATTGGCGTTATTTTCTAATACAATTATTATATATGATTATTATTTCATAGTATTTAATACTAAAGTTTGAATATTTATGGTATGGTGAAATAGGTATTCACGCATTTTGGAAAGGTGAAGGAGATCAAACAACGATAAGACAAACGCAAGCGTCTATTATGAAACAATATATGGATCCCGGGGCCGATCCTTGTCACGATTTTTATCAGTACGCTTGCGGCAACTGGGCTTCGCTTAATCCAATACCAGCAGATAAAGCAGGGTAAGAACAGAAATTTTGTTGTAAAACATAGTAATACCAATACTAATATATTTATTTCTTTTAGCTATGATACATTTGAAATGTTAAGAGAAAATCTAGATACAGTCCTAAAAGAATTATTAGAATTTAAGGCCTTTGATCATGTCGAAAGTATATACCCAGGGCACCATTTAGATCTTAATGATAATTTTTTAACTCAAAATAGTTCAATCAAACGTGTTGAAACAAACGATAATGAGTTTAAATTAATAATGTCAAATCTTAAACATGGTGAATACATAATTTCTAATAACTCAGAAAACGGAGATAGTTTGATCCAAAATAACAATGCAGGTATTATAAGTCGGATTCGTCGATATTTAGATAAAAAATCTATACATGAGGCAAAAAATCTTAGAAAAATAAAACACAAAGTAAATGATAAAAAAAAATATAAAACCAGAAAAAGTACGCATGCTGATAATCATTTTTCCAAATACAAAAAGCGTAATAAAGAGGAAAGTAAACGATCTATTGCTCGGTATCTAAAAAATCCTAGTGTTGGGAGAAAATTACAAATGTTCTACATGCGTGTTAAAAAGAAACATGGTCATGAAAAATTCAACAAAAAAAAGCCAAAAAATAATATTGTGGATAAAAATGATCCAGCCGGTGGCGACGCTGCTTTAAAGTCTAGATTTTTATTTAAATCTTGTATGAATTATGAAATTTTAGAAAAGCGTGGACATCAACCATTGTTAGATCTGCTTGACTTACTAGGGGGTTGGCCTATTCTAAACAAAAATTGGAATTACAGTAACTTTGATTGGTTAGAACTTATGGCGAAATTACGTGTTTATAATAATGACATATTAATATCGGAATGGGTGGGACCAGATATTAAAAACTCAGATGAATTTGTCATACAATTTGACCAAACAAGTTTAGGTAATGGCATTATTTCTATTACAAAATATGTGGGTATAGGAGTATTATCTATTATATTTCTTTATTAAATATAGGTTTACCGACCAGAGACTACTTTTTACAAGAATCAAATAAAGTGTATTTAGATGCCTATAAAACGTATTTAACTACGATTGCCAAACTTTTGGGTGGCGAAAATGATCACGTCGAAAACAGCGTTAATAAACTGATTGCTTTTGAAATCAAGTAAGTAGTAAAACTTAATACCAATTATCTTTGCCCTTAAGTTATATCATACAAAAAATATATTACTAATGTAAATCATAATACAAAATTTAATGCCCTTTAAAGCCTTGCCAGAATTACATCGGCTCCAGAGGAGAGACGTAACGTATCTGAAGTATACAAAAGAATGCCAATTCGGAGATTGATAGAACTCGTACCAGATATAGATTGGATTAAATATTTGTCCATAGTAATGAATAAAACAATAAATGACGACGAGACCGTTGTTCTTTTTGCACATAATTACGTCTTGGTTCGTATCAAGTACAAATTATAAATGAATGGATGAATGCGACTGGTTACTGTTTTTTTTTTCATTACTTTTGTAGCTTCTCGTAAAATTGGTAGAGAAAACAGAAGCTGATACTTTAGCTAATTATCTTTTATGGCGGTTTGTGAGACATCGAGTTAATAATCTAGATGATCGTTTTCAATCAGCAAAACAACAGTAAGTACTAATTATAGGCAATAAACCGATGAAATCTAATCGAATTGCATAAATACTTTTCTTTTTAATTTCCAACTATGAACTTTTAATGATTCATTTACATAATTTTTATAAATTAGGAAGGTATATGAGTTTCTTTATTTCCGCTCGTTCTTTTCTGCATTTTATAAATTAACATATTTTCCTTTATTCCATGTTCACGCTAATTCTTTTCCAATCATTAAACGTAATTTATATGAAACCATTTAGATTCCATACCTCGTTATATATTTTTATATTCTATTAGAAAAGATTTAATAGTAAGACAAATAGTTTGTATATACTACTCAAAGCTTTGATTAAGACAATTGTAACAGACGACGCAAAGACAATGTTGCTCCTTTTTATTCCGTCACAACTAACTTTGCATTTCATCAGTTTGGGAAACTATCAGTTCACTTATATAATAAAATCAATAAAATAATTAATATTTACTTCGTGAACTACTACACATCTAAAAGAATACTTTCAGAATGGCTAAAAACACTAGAATATAATGACACTGAATCTCGGTTAAAGATCGGCTATAACTAATTCACATAGAACCTTTGCAACATTTACAACCAAATTTAAATAGTATATACCATTTTACTTGCCTTTCATTAGTTATTTATGTTAAGAATTGTATAATTTTCTTTTTATGCTTGATATTTTTTATTTTTTTCAATTCTCTGGCTATGGAAAAGCAAGATTTTCTGATATAAACATAAGCTTACTAGAAAATCACAACCTTTTTTTTATAAGACATGAAATGAAATAAAGGTCTTTAACTTTTTTTTAATCATCATATGACTCATGCTTTAATAAATATATGCATGTTCGTTTATTTGAAGATCTATTTAAAGTATACTTTAATTTTGTGACTTATTTGAATTACCTAATAAACTGATGTAACGGTGCAACATATAATATCATCACATATCGCTCCTCCGCAGCAGATATGCATGTACATAATTTTGGATTACCCGAGTAAAGTGAAAACTTGACAATTGCGTAATTTTTAACCACTCATTTGTTGTCATTCAGCTTGATAAATTCATAGTAAAATTATGTTTTTAGATTTTATTATATTCTTTTTGGTCGTGAAGAAGCGCCGCCGAGATGGAAAAATTGTATATCGCAAGTCAATTCCAATATGGGAATGGCTTTAGGTTCTATGTTTGTTCGTAAATATTTCGACGAGATGAGCAAAAACGATACTCTTACTATGACCAGAGAGATCCAACAATCTTTCAGGGAAATATTACATATGACTGAATGGATAGACGATGCGACAAAAAAATTAGCGGGTCACAAAGTAAATTCCATGATGCTCAGAATCGGATATCCCGATTTTATTTTAAATAAAAAAGAATTAGATGATAGATATAAAGAAGTTAAGATTCATCCCGACAAATATTTTGAAAATATTTTAAATATATTACAGCATTTGACGAAGATGGAACAATCACGGTAAGTGAAATGAGGAAATAAATATTTTTATCAAAAGATAAGAATCTCTTGGGAAATTAACTTCTATATGCTTTTTTAATGACTTATTCTGAGTATTTAAGCAAAGACAAATAAATTTACAGAATAGGGCAACCGGTGAACAAGTCATTATGGAACACAGCTCCAGCTGTTGTTAATGCTTATTATAGCAGAAATAAGAATCAGATAATGTTTCCTGCCGGAATATTACAACCTCCTTTTTATCATCGACATTTTCCGCGATCACTCAACTACGGCGGAATAGGAGTGGTAATAGGTAAAATATATAATATACTAAAAATAATTAAGGCTTCAAAATAACCACAGTGGATTTAATATTAAAGAAATAAATATATTTATGTACATGATCATATAATTTAATTAATAACCGAAAACCTTCGCCACAAATAATAATGCTTAGTATTCATTTTTTAACTTTTAATGCACGAAACGCACCTAATATATCAATAATTGTAGAAAATAAAATCGTTGATTACATACAATTTTAGCAGAACCCTGCTGTCATAATTAATTCTGGTAAGATTTAAATTTAAACTGTTGCAATAAAATATACAAGGGTTATCAATCGTGTCACAGCTGTATAAAGTAATTTTTAGTGGAGAGTCAATTAGAAGAATTGATTTTTCAGGTCACGAAATCACTCATGGTTTCGATGATAAAGGTCGCCTTTTTGATTGCGAGGGTAACTTGCACCGTTGGTGGTCAGACCCTGCAATCGAGGCATTTCACCATCGTGCTCAGTGTCTGATCGATCAGTACGGCCAGTACACCGTGCCTGAAGTCAATATGAAATTGGACGGTGTTAATACTCAGGTATGAATAAATATTTTGTGGATATTTGTAAGTAATGATAAAGAAGAGGTGACACAAGACTGTGATCTCTATATTGTGTCATTATCAGCATATAGACGCCTACTGTTGAACATAAGCCTCTTGTAATAATTAGGGGACTGGCGCCATCTACCACCACGCTGGCTCAATGTGGTTTGGTAAGGATACAGAGCCTAGTTTGTTGATGTAATTTTATTTTTCTTTTTATTAGTAATTCTTTCTTGTGTGCTGTTCAGTTATTTTTACTACTAAGTGCTACGCTTTGATTAAGCATTAGTGGATTCAAGTTATAATGCAAGTAATACTATATCAGGGAGAAAACATTGCGGATAATGGCGGAGTGAAACAGGCGTTTCATGCTTACCTGAAATGGCTAAAGAAACATGGTGCACAGGACGAAACGCTTCCTGGCTTAAATCATACACATACTCAACTGTTTTTTCTTAATTTTGCACAGGTATGTATTAATTACAGTTTACGTTAAACACTAAACGAAGACTTGATGAAGACACACAAGATTCAATCCAATTAGAGATTAATGATGAAGACGTTCTTGTTAGTGATGATCATGATAACATGTCTAAATTATTATAATTTTTATAAAATTTAAAATATTTCTTGTTGGTATATATGCAGCGCCAAAATTTTACGAATTAATTTTTTAACTTAATAATACTTCTATAATATTATTAGTATTCATAGGTAAACATTAAAATGTTGCTTAACATGATATTAATTTGACATTTAATTATTATAAAATATACTTGGCTGAGACCTTCGGGCTAGTCCTATTCCCCACAGTAAAGGTCTACCAGATAATAATGATAATTACATATATAGGCCACGAGGACAGGACACTACTTAATTAATAATAATGCAATCGTAAAAAGGTTGAAATACAAATCCTAGTACAGTTATTTAAATACTATGAAAATAGTTAAAATTCATTTATACTATTCTATATATATACCACACACAAAATACAGTTATTCATTTGAGTTCTGGAGTCGCAGTTCCGTTTTGGAATTGTGATTGTGAAAACAAATAAAGTTATAATTTTTGTTAATAAAAAAAGATTTCGCAGTACTATATTACTTAATAAATTTATAGACATTGCCTTATGAATAAAAATAACCAAACTAACAGGTTTGGTGTGGGGCTATGCGTCCGGAAGCAATGCGAAATAAACTGAAGACAGCTGTACATTCGCCTGGACGATTTCGGGTTATAGGCACTTTATCCAACTCCCAAGACTTCGCGAAGGAATTCAATTGCCCTCCAGGTTCTCCAATGAACCCTACACAGAAATGTTCCGTGTGGTAACAACCAGCAAAATTACTAATCGAATTATAGATCAAATTTAAAAACTTGTCAATAATAATATAAGTTGATGTCTAAATGTAAATTACTTGAGAAATTATAATAAGATTTAGTAATAACAAAGACAGACACATGACATCTTAGAATATTTAACAAAAAAAAACAATTTACTAGTAAATTTACAATGTACATACACACTCATATTATCTACATTTACATTTTCGCAAACTTTGTTATTCTTATATAAACCTTTAAGTTTACTTTTCAAATGCGTTTGTTATGTTTAAACCTTAGTTATTAATATAACTTCCCAGCTAAGGAAATTATTACAGGTAAAAGACATTAGTTTAATATTTTTTAGATGTAAACAACTCTATTGCCGCAATATTATACCTTCCAGGTATAAATTTTTATGACTAATTATATTAAATGATTTATATAAATTTTATATGTTTAGAGTAAGTATATTTCCTAATACATGTTTTCTACCTTAATCTATTATTAATTTTAAGTTTCTAAGTTCCTAATAATTTTTAGTTAATATACATAATAAATATACATTATGCTTTTTAATTTTGTTTATTATTACGAAGACGTACTCCTCTTTTATTATTTTGCAGAAATTATTAACTCATTTAAGTTGTACATTTAAGCATTTTTTTAATAATATTATGATTCTTTCCCCAAATCATTCAGTTTTAGGAAACTGGTATTTTCTTTCAAATTACTTTGAAGTAATACAATTAAAACTATGTTCTTGGTAAACCAAAACAAAGTCAAATGATAAAAGCAGTGAATGATCTATTTCTTCTTTTAAGATGCTTTATTCCAGACGACGGAGGGTGTCAGAAAGATCACACTCCGGGTATTCTTATTCCATAAAAAAATTCATTATTTTGTATTTGTTACTTTTATTCTAAGTGAAAAACCGGCAAAACGTTGACCTGATATCAAGTGCTTGCTCATAACAAATTATCTCCAACATTAATATATGAAAAGTAACATAAATTAGACGTAGATATTATTTACGTCATAAATTGGTAAATTACAGATAAGTACGTAATATTCACTTGTTTTCGATAAATGTCAAACATGTTAATTATTATGGATAATACATTTATTGAAACAAAAAACACAAATTATAAGATATTACATTGGATATAAAACTAAGTCCGTACACAGTATTTGATGATAATCGGCGTTGTATATTCTTTTTCAAAGTAGAGACAATAACAGACAAACAATTAATTATTTAGCTTAATAATTGTTTTAATTTTATAAACATTCAAGGCAATCTTACTTCAGACAAAAGGTTTAGAGATCACAAAAATAAAATATTTATGAAATTACTGAACAATTTTCCGTGTACAGATTTTTATATAAATTTAAGCGGCTAACGAAAAGAGACTTTGCTAATAAATGTAATTTCTGACTTCAATGCTGGGCACTTCATTGTTACTCCAAAAGGTGTATAGGTCGAACTTGTTCCCGGTATGTTTAACTTTAAAATTAGTCTTCCATCGGTATATTATGGACTTGGCGATCTGCAGCCATAATCGAAGTTCTATAACTGTTGAAATACAGTAAAATTATTAAATGAATATATACATGTGTATACATTTCTGTTGTAACACCAATCCCTTAAATCTAGGAGTGATAAAAATATTTCAAGTCGGTTAAAACAGTTTCTTTGTAATTAACAAATTTCCACTTACAAAATAAAAACGTGAATGTCAATAAGAACGATGTATTGATATCTTTGTTGGCGACATACATCGTATACAGTACTCCACCAAATGTAGTAACTTGACGACAGACCAAACCGCGCAGAGATGCACCCAACCACGGCAAGTACATATATTCGCTCATCGGTGATGACTGAAAAGGTGAAATGTATAGAGCTAAGAGAACTTTACGAGGCATTCTGAATGAGCAACCTTGTAGATATAAGAGAATAGAAGAAAAGAAAATTTCTCCTCATTATGTGACTTTGCTATGTTCTGCATTATACGATAAAATAATAAGACAGAAGCAAAGTTTAATTGAACAAAAAATGTATAAAACTTATTGTTTTAACATTTAGTAATTAATAGTTGTTTCTTATATCAAAATACGTAAAATTTTCTTTTCGTATGTAAATAACAAATGCAAATGAGACAGGCTTATATCTAATAGTAAACTGCCGAAGGCGGATGATTATGTTAAATATAATGATGTAAATAACTTTAGACGTGTACATTGGTTATAATATATTCGTACAAGTAAAAACAATTACTAGAAGCAAAAACTTTGCGGTTGTAATAATAATTCCGATGTACACCGGTGCATGTGATGGATTAGAATTTTTTATCGCTAAGTAGTATGCAAACATTACTGTACCCCGAAACTACTGAGATAACAGGACTTGACATCTTATGTCTTAAGGCGACGATCATAGTCTTTTTTTTTTTTTTTTTTTGGGGTGATGTCGTTGCTTTCGGCCCCCATTATGGCCGTGAAAGCTTCATCGGCCCCGGC
>DWLS01001508.1:0-21452 GCA_018246255.1 Pachliopta kotzebuea | reverse complement strand
GGTTTTTAGTGGGTGCGAGTCCCACACAGTCCCTTCCGCCACCCCCGTGGCGGGAGGGCAGTGCGTAGGCATTTTCCTCCCCACAAAAAAAAAAAAAAAATGTTTGTTCGTTATAACTTTACCTGTTAATTAACTCGTGAGAACTTATTCTATGTTGACATGAACTATGCAAAAACGACTTACTTCCTTTTGGGATTATCAGGTATTTTATAATGCTTAACAATTTTTATTTATACCTTTAATACAGATTTAGGGAGTAAATAAAAAAAATGATTGTAATTTAACATGAGAAGAACAATGAGCTATATTACTACCATGGTCATTACAAATGTCGGTAATAATACATTCAAAGAAATATGCAGGCCATTTTTAATATGAACAACAACTGATATTTATGGGTTGAATGTCTGTCATTCTGTTTCACGACAGCATATTTCACTGTCCAAATGATCCTTTCATAAATATTTATAAAACAAAATAATGTACAAGCATTGTTAATGTTTCAAAAATCATCAATTCCAAAAACATTATCGAACTAAAACACAAAAGCCTAAGGGAGGTAATTGCAACTGGGTTCTGAATATGTTAGAATATCGAAAATGTTTCATTATATAGTATTTCCATTTTTACCGTTTCATGACTTTCTACATTTAAGTTTGACGCATGGATTATGTTCACTATCATTCATTTACAAACCATCTCAAAATATAAAAAAAATCCTTTGAGATTGTCTTTTGTCTTAGAATAAAGAATGAGGCTTTATGTAAATGTATAATCTTGTACCCCGACTTCCTGGAAATAGGAAGTGCTTCCCAAATCCAATAATATTGCCATGCCTGATAAAATTAGAGCCCCCAGGGAAAATCTAGGTCGCCCAGGTTGCAACTACAACCTGTACACTACAAGGCTTAATTTTTCAATTAAACTTGTCCCACTTCCGATCATGTGACCTAAAACTGATCGACAGGTGTAAAAGAATACAAAATCTGATTACGATGCGAAATATTCAGGATGCATAAAGTCGCTTCTCTCGCCTTTGTGAATTTTCATAGTGCTTTCAATATGTTCCTTTTTGCAATATATACGTGTGTTTTCATTTTGTTTATAGGAATACGGGAGTACAAAGGGAATCATTATTTAAACGTCACCGGCAAAGGCTTTAAGCCATAACGGAATTGTCACGAGGTAGCGAGAGCTGTTGACAAACCGACAAACCGAATCGATCCATTCCGATAAATTAAGTATAATTTTAATTTCGCATATTGGCTCTGTTACAGAAGTCATTTTATTTACTAGCAGTGCTGCACTGCCTCATGTATTCAATTTAATTTAAAGCTCTACGAGTATATACTCGTATGTACATGTTAAGTAATTAACAGTGAATCCATCAGGATTAATGTCGTTCTGTGCCTGGGTAATTATATTACTTCCGATCCCGTCACTCTCTTATAGGAGAAATATATAAGTAGTGTTAAATATTTTAGTCTAACCATCGGTGTTTCAGTAGTAAAAAAAAATGTGCTCTATAATAAATTAGTACTTTGCGTTTACCTTTTCTTAATAGATGCCATCATAACGTCTATGACCGGCTATAAACAATAGTGTGTTTTAAGCTTTAAATATTTACTTGCTTATGACGAAAGTAATTTGTTTCATATCAATGATAGATTTTTATCAATTTTATTGCCACCTATAAGTAATCAACTGCATCAGAACATGATTTCTCATTTCCTAACGATTGGCATAGTCAACCTTGGTAGCAGAATGCATATTGAGTGAGCGCTGCGCTGCTATTGAGAGTGACTAATATTCGGACATGTTAGCAAAATAGTTAACTCATGAATATTTGTTTACCGCGTAATTTTTTATCTTTTACGTATTGTAATCGAGAACT
The DNA here is from genome assembly GCA_018246255.1 of Pachliopta kotzebuea. NCBI lineage: Eukaryota > Metazoa > Arthropoda > Insecta > Lepidoptera > Papilionidae > Pachliopta > Pachliopta kotzebuea. The sequence goes on along the minus strand of DWLS01001508.1, from coordinate 19,558 downwards.
GATTTCAATTGTAATGGATCATGATCTAAATAAATTTTTGTGTTGGAATTCTATTATCGTTAGTAAGATTACGTCGTTTGGTCTCTTCGGGTATACATTTTTCTTTCACCGTGCGATCGAGTGGATAAGCCATAACACCACTAGACGAGAGCTTCGTAATAATTCTGATATTTATTGTGGTATTCACTTCCTCGGATGAAGGACGAGGTAGATTTTCTTCGCTGTTTTACCTTGGGAAGGTCTCTCTATTACATGGCGTATATGCTCGTTTTAGGGAAGTAAGTGTTTAGTAGAGGACTCCGACAGATTGCAATAATGTTAACAACCATACCTGTTCAGCTGCGGAATGAAATGTCCCAATCTTGTAATGCTTAAAGCCTACGGATCCGGCAGGGCCATGCACTTTGCAAGATTATATGAAGCAATACGCTTTGATTGTGAAATTGATAGAGATTTTAAAATAATGAATGATAACTACGGTTTGGAAAGAGAAATAGGTAATATATACCAAGACAGTTTTGAGCTAATGAAACCTAAAAGAAAAACAATATAAAAAATTTAACAAGTTAAGTGTTACTACAGTAAGTACCGCACCCCCAAATAGGCCCTGACTAGGGAAAATGCTGCGACGCCGGTACCAGCGGTGTGCCCAGTATCCCAGCGCTGGTACTCTGCAAGTGCCCGTAATGAGTGTCTATCAACAGAGTCATATATATTTATGTATATAAATTATTTAGTACATATTAATAATTATATTTATTTAAATGTAAATGAAAAAGTAAAGTAACAAATAGATTGAATATGTAACTAAATATGTACGGTTTTACTAAAATAGGTTAAGGTAAGAGGTTAAAATAACTAAATCTTTATCTGATATACATATAAAATAGATAGAAAAGGTAAAAAAAAATGAAATTAAATGAGTACAATAAAGAAAACATTTATTTACAGTGAGACAGGTTGAATTGTTAGAAGTTGGTAACGTCATTTGCACGTTACAGCCTTCACTGGTTTCGTATAAACTATTAACAAGTTGTCTAAGAATCGTTGGAACTTTTTAATTATTTTCTGATCTGCTGGATAGGGTATAAGATTTGTTTAATGTTTATTTTTTAAAAATGTTTGTCGTGGAATTTTAATTCCTCGATATCTGGAAATATGGCTCGCGGAACTGTTTGGTAATCGAAAAATTTGTAATCCTTTTTTGCAATCAAAAGCGCGTTGGTGATTGAACTTAGATATGTATTTTGTGATAAAATAACTGAAATACGGTCAGGTTGACCGTATTTCAGTTATTTTCAGGCCCATCAAAAACCACGGAACTGCTAGGTACGATGAACAAGGCTAGGCATACCATTTACAATATCTGTTCCTTATTGTTAACCTGTAAAGATATATATAGATATATAAAATAATTCTTTTGAAAATTTTCAAACTTCAATTAACAAATATGTTATTACAGAATCAATAACGATACAAAAAATAAATCTATTAAAATTTTTAGTTAGTGTAATGAATAAGGTATTAAATTTAATATTGTGATTGACCAGCCAAATCCGGATTAACAATCTGCCTTAACGTTCTGGACATTACCATTAGCTTTAACGTAAATCCTCCTCCCAAATTCAGGACTAGGCCTCAGAGCTTCCGACGTCGAATGTTAATGCCCCTTAATTAATTTGTAACGTATTGATATTGATCAATCAATATCCATTATCAGGAATTTTAAATATTGTATTCACTAAATAATAACATAATTGTTAATGACTTAATGTTCTTATGTATTTATATGAATTCGCTCATTTCTGGCTAAGTCAGTTTGTGAGATTTTTTATTCGACGAGACGTGCATCATCTGATAGCAAGTTATAAGCTAGCCTGTAACAACGTGGCGCTCTTTAAGATGGGATACACAGCATCCCACTGCGCTCTTCGCCTTGATACATAAAGTGTTAAGTCTCGTTGCCCCAGTAATTCCACTAGTTTACAACCCCCTCCATTCCTGTATATAGTAATATTTGTATAGTACTGCTTGTCGGCTGCAATAGGAGCTGCGCTAGTACTTAGAGGCTCTCCGGTAACGGAGACTTACCACCAGTTTAATAGATATGAACTTTTTTGAAAAATTTTCAAGTTATTTTTCAATTTAAGTTAATAAAGAGTCAGTGCTTAAAAGGTTATATAGTTCCTATAAAAATAAGTTGTAAACAGTTTTTTTTATGTATATATAAGACGTATAGCGATTAGATGCGATGGCGTAAGGAGCAATGCGATTGTTATGTATCATCGACGAGTATTGCCAGTTCCTGGCTTGCTCTGAGCGTCTCTGTAATTACAGCTTCTGCCCAGCTGCAGCTGTTTACTTTAGAAATGTGTGCCCTATGTTGTCAATGCGAAAATCCTGTAATATGATTACGTTACACAAATATTTACAATTGTCATTCATTATTTATTCTATACAAAAAAAATATATCCAGTTTCATTTGCTTACGAAATCCAATATGATGACATGATTATTGCTTCAGTAGATAATTTTCTAAAACACTCGTTATGGAATGACGTAAAATTTTCGGATATAACTAATCGACATCGGTTGAAATGATGATGAACTAATCAACAATAATATTTTCGTTGTCATACTTCATATATAGTTTAAAGTATATTTGCTGATCCAGCAGTGTCCTGTTAGTGTATCTCAAAATTAGTGGTTAGTAAATATTGAAAAAAATGGACATTATATAAAAAATACTTTAAACTATATAGAAATACATGATTCGTAAAACAATAATTTGTAAGTTTGTTAATCAACAATTAAATAAAACTTAACTTTAACTGCACTTTAACTGTGTTAAGAGACAATAACCGTTCACAGTGATCGGATTATCGATATCAAGATGAGCTTACTATGAGTATTTCAATTAGCCTGTTTTTAAGTTTATTGATGAAATCAAAGATTAATAAACGCTGGTCTGTGTAACGCCATTCCTTTCACTGGCAATTTTGCGATATCTATATTGGTATACAGGTTTCTTGACAACTTCCGGTTTGTCGGCCAGAATCGGAAGTACATAAAATAATTTATTACTTGACGAGGATCACTTTTACATAAATATGGATATCAAAAATATGCATCATTAAGGTACTTGGTGACATTCGGCAGTACTTGCGGTTGGCCGACCAGAACCAGACTTGTCTAGGAACCATCTCCATACTCATCTCAATATTAATGTTAAGTTTCATTTGGTTGGTCTTACTGTTTGGCCAGAGCGCGATCATGAAATTCGGACACACCCACACTTGACTTATAGTCAATGCAAAATTGGCAATAACGTGTTTAACTAAGCGCTAGTTAGGGTGTTATACACAACACCGCATTGCGCTCGTCGTGTTCAGGTATACGGGGTTAAGTCTAGTTGTCTTAACTAATGCCTTTCAAACCGGAACACAGTAATGTTCGCCCACTACTGTTTGGCGGCGGAAATAGGAGCTAGACTACTGCAGCCTGCCTAGTAATTTAAAAATAAATTCATCTTACTTTATGTATTTTTAAAACAGACAAGTTCGCTATTAGTCTAAGCCTCTGAAATGATTTCAGTCGGATCGTTAGTTCTTCAACGAGGTCTTTATTAATTTATTCTGATAGAAACTTCTGCAATTCTAATTTTAGCAACCTACTCGATAGTGTGCGCAAGAAATAAAGAATATACGAGATGAAGAATTTTATATCATAAAACTTACACACATTTTCTGTATGTGTGGCCACGTTGGAAAGATTATTTTGTCATTTGTTCTGTTATACTTAATCATCAGCCAATAGACGTCCACTGCTGGACTTAGATTTTTTTCCCTGATGAAGTTGATGCTTTCGGCCTTTATTATGGCCGCGAAAGCTTCATCGAACCCTGAGCTCGCGGATTCGGACTCCGCGAGCTGAAAAGTTGGACTTAGGCTACTCCCAATAATGGAGGGGTTTCGGCCATCTCCTACCACGCTAACCCAATGTGGGTTAGTTGGGAGTATACTTAACAAAGGTAGTAATTTTTTTCCTATAATTCCTTTTTAAACGACAATCCGTCCGTCTGTCCATCAACAATTTTCAATCTCGAGAACTACAAGGGGTAGGAGCTGGTGTTGAAATTTGTCATACAGACAGATCTTGTTTAGATAAGATCAGAGCCGTTGGATTTTTTTTGGTATGTGGTCGAGTTCCCGAGTTGTGGTTGCCAAAAGTTTCAGAATTTTCTATGGGCTACTTGTTTTATTTAAACGAATAAATCAGTATTTATATTTTGAAGCGTTGTCGCGGATATATTCAAACAAAACGGAAGGTGTTTAAATTAGAAAATAACTCGTTTATTTTGTAAGGTAAATGAATGTTTTAAATTTGTAAATAAACAGGGTCCGTTTGAAGTATGCTTTAAGCGAATAAATATTGTCTATTGTACGCATTAGCTGTTTTATGGTTGTGTGGAACTGTGTGCAAGTGTGTGCGTTAGTGTGAGTAGGTGTGGGTTGCTTGCAGGCAGCTATTTCAATTTACTCCAGTACAGTGTAAATTGCACTTCGGACCGCTCGAACGCGTCGAGTCGCGCCGCGTCCGCGCTACCCCTCCCGCGTACTTCGACTTGTGTCACATCTCCTGGTCTACCCCACGGACTATCCTGCTCCTGCTCACCGTTGTAATTAAACAGGTTAACTGGATAATAAATCTATGTATTAGTTAATAATTGCATATCAATGTTCTTTTATTTTTTGGTGTACATGTTTTCCTAATTTATTTCGCACGTTTTGAAATTTGTGTCAAAGTGAAGTATTTTAAAAATTGCGGGCCTTTGTAATGCAATAAAAATTACTTTCTAAATTATTTTTAAAAATTAGTTTGTTACCTATTCAATAAAATTGCTTTTTTTGAATAACCAAAATTATAAATTGCTCCTTTTATTGCGGTTATATGAATTTTTAAAAAGTTTTCGCGAATTATTCGCCCAACAACGCCTAACGGAAAACTTACCAGTTTGATTATTACAGTTATAATTAAATCATAACACCAAAAAAACAAATGTTGTGTTAAAAAAATATTTAATTTAATACATTATTTAATGATTCTTATATTCTGGTGAATTAAACATTTGATAACACTAAATATTAGGCCTATGTCCAGCGGTGGACGTTTGTAGGCTGATGATGAAATATTACCAAGTGTATGTAGTGTTTGTTTTAATATTTTTATTTATTTTATTATTGTTCGTAACATGTTCCCGCCAATGAATATTTAGCGACATCAATTTGTTTCCATACAAAGCTATTACAATAGAGCTTTTAAACGCGGTTATTGATATAAAAACCACGAGAATGTGGGAAAGCCAAAAATATTAAAGTAATGGTTTATACCTGTAGCCTTAGTTGAAAACTCGCTACAAACTTCACTGCAGCTTTGTCATTTTTGATTTGTAAAATCTAAATGTAATATATGTTGGAAATATTTTACAAAAAGTTCAAATTTACTGGATTTATACCTATAAATAAATACAAAGGAAAGAAAATTCGCGATTTATAAGTGGCTAAGCTTACAGTAGCCTGTTGCTCCCGTCTCTAAGTACCACTAGAAGTTTGTTTCTTGAATGGGAAATGAAATATTGTTTTCAAGACATTTTGCTATCATAAATCCATTAAAAAAATTGTTATTATAACGAATACCATTTTGTTAATATCTATATATTAACGATGGGAGTAACATACATTTCCAGCATATTTTACTTTCATTCTTTTTAGTAATTGAATATTTATTCAATATGTCTGGTTCAGTATAAGTGTATATATATAATTATTAGGTTCGTTTTTAATTTATTTAATTATATGTGATACAGTATTATTCAATTCGAAATTATTAAAATGTATATTGATAAAAAAAAAAACAGGTTTTTTGCGTTTTGGCCCGTGGATTTTAAAATCGTACCGCCTGTATGTTTGTATGTGTATGTGTGTTATAGTTGATGTTTGTTCTGTTTCTGTTGTAAGCTATGTATTTTTGTATAATTATTAAATAACAATTTGTATAATTCCAAATTTTTTTAAAGGTTGATATTGTACACCGCAAAGTTTTAAGGTGACCGCAAATTATTGTACTCATTGCTGTTCTGGAAATGACTTGATGCATCAGCTTCCTGAGATGTAACTCCTCTCTGTTATGATGATGGGTTAAATCATTAAAAATATTTAAAGTCATTATGAATGGCGACGTTTGTGAACTACAAGTAATGGTTCTTATTATATTACTTTAATATTTGATTTAAGTGATGTTTTGTGAAATTGAAGGTTGTGTAAATTTTTTATGTTTTCTAAAATATAATTTATGTTTGTTAAAGCTTGTAAAGATGGAAAGCGTTAATTTATAATGTTGGCCGTTACTGATTATTCCAGAGTTGTGATGGAGGTTCTATGTGTTTGGAATTGGCGCTTGAAGGCGAAAGACTGTGTAAGGCTGGTGATTGTCGTGCTGGGGTTGCTTTCTTCCTGGCTGCCATAAGGGCTGGTACAGATGACCTGCGCACGCTCAGCGCTATTTACAGTCAACTAGGCAATGCCTATTTTTATTTGGGTGACTATAATAAGGCAATGCAGTATCACAAGCACGACCTCACATTAGCTAGGTAAATACACTTTTAGTAAAATTTTGAGGGGAACCATAAAGATGTCTTATTTTCTTCTAATAACATAAATAAATAAAATACTTCTCTCATACAAAAAAATCTTCTTCAAGTATATTCAATCAGCTCGACTTGTATACTATTATGTTTCCCATTGCGTATATTTTTTAAAATTTGTATTGCAATTCAGGTATGGTTTCGGTACTAATTGAGAATTTCAAATCTAAACGACACTCATATAGCTGGAACTGTTACTTTGATTAAAACTGGGCACATCCAAAAATATTACGAATACCAATATTTGTGATATACCGAAGTTATCGAGAGGTATCGACAGACCGGATAGTATACTATAGTATCGAGGACGTAAACAGAAAACTATGGTTAGGGATGACCAGCGTGTCATAGTCATCAGTAATTTTCTATAGCTTACTGATAGGTTTTTTAATTAGTATTTCTTTTTGCTTCAATAAACAATATGTTCTTTATTTTCCCATTTCTGGTACTCATGATCTCTTATGAGGAGAGAATCACTACAACAATTGTCTATATAAAGGTAGATTTTTAGTCAAGGTTAAGTTTTTTATGGTAATTAGTAAATACATTCATACATTTTTTAAAAGAAATATTGTCTCTGTCAAAGATATGGGAGACTGCGCCTCAAGTTACTTTGCTTTCTATAGCAGGTATCTCATATAACTAAGGGTTTAAATCTCAGTGCCTTTATTACAAGCAATATTAAATTCCTTCATTTAACCTTTAGTGTGTTGGAAATTTTAATGGAAACGTTTAGTTTGAAGTATGTATTTATTTTAAAAATTATAATAAGCTCTCATTGGCATGCCTAATTTTCTTAAAAGTCATTCAGTGCAATAACACAAAGTGACTTCTTTCACTTTGACTTCAAAGGATGCAAAAATGGCTTCATTCATATCTAGATGTGATTGAGAGCTTAGATAGATGATAGAAAAGGGTGAATTATCTTTGCGAAAATATAAAAGTAGCAGACAGACTTCTAAGACTAAATTGATTAAAGAATTTTTTTATAAATACATTTTATTAGCAAACAGATTTATTTTTTTAAATAATCCTTCAATAAGACTCTTTCAATTAAAAGAAGTTGTTCAGATTATCATCAGCGTTTTGGTGGTGTGTTATTTGAATTCAACTTTAATTGTTTGCAGAAGGTAGAGAAAATCGCAAAGTTTTAAATACTGTACTATGTTTTTATGTTATAAATGGGGTTTCTCTTGTAACAATTGTCTAATGCAATATTTATCGCGATAACAATATTTTGTTTTATTGTATTTATTTGCAGTATGAGTGTAAGAGTGATAATAAAAAGGGATCATATGATTGTAAATACGCGGGTTGCGGGGATATTGGTGTAAGAATGAATAGGCAGCGGTCAATCGCTGGTGAATCCAGCACTAGTATTAACTGTGTTAGAGGATGAGATTGTGAAGTTCGTTATGTTAATAAATATTCCGAGTAACTGGTGCCTCAACTCAACTCAATGTAAACTGTTAACAAAAACTTTCATGAATGTTATTTTGTTTTTATACGATCTATCTACAAGGCAAAACTTGTGTAAGTGATGTGCCTTTTATTGGGTTTAATGGTTAAGGTGTTAAGTCAGTTTGTTCATACTGTAGGCAGAAGTGAAGCACATAACTGTAGTTCACCTACGTAGCAGATGTTTGGTAACAGAGACATACTATCAGTTACCATTTTTTTAACGTATCTTCTGTGCTGAATTTTAACCATAAATTATAACAAAATATCAAAGTACTCCGTAAGTAGGGAAAATACGTACTTTCATATAATAAATATTTCTAAGACGGACGCGTAAAATAAAAGCTTTAACAAATGGTATAACATACCATCAAGTCCTTCATAAAGAACTAGATAACTTGAGGGGCACTTGAATTATTTTGAATTACTTAATAATCAAAGGTAAATTTACGTGTACAGTTTTGTACTTTATTCTCCTTAAGTAAAAATTGTTAGGTTTTATTTCGTAATCATATTCTATCAGACGATAATTTGTTTTCTAGACACAGACCAATTTAATTCGTAAAATTGTTTTTAATCACACCGATTATGATTTTAATTTAGACAGTGGTTTTCTTTTACGGAACTAGTGTCACTAACAACCTAGGATTAGGTCAATTTAATAGAGGTCGTGTGACAAAAGATTTTACTATCCCTTTACCAGAGAGTGCACGGTAAAGCTTTGAACGAATACTGGAACTGGTTTTTTACTACTTCTCATCTATAAATTGATTACCCGCATGCTGAGAATGGTGAATAAAGGGATGTTTGAAAGATTTTTGTATAGTTGACGGTAATTGCTGAAGACAGATATAATTTATGCAAGATTTATCAATTGACTACGGCTGTAGTGAATTCTTTTATTTTATTAAAAAAATTAATCGATAACCGATAGGTTAAAGTAAAATTATTAGTGCAGTGAACATCAATAGGTAAATAGCATAGTAACCTTTTAGTTCAATTGAATGCTGAGCATTCGCATGAAGTTTACTCGGAAAGTAAAACAGGATTCATCTAACTTACTACTTTGAATTTCGGACCGGGGGTATAAGATGCTGCTGGAAGATGTGTGTCCCCCATCCGATTTTGAGAACTAATCAAAACTTTACCCGCAGGACAATAAATGATAAACTCGGTGAAGCGAAAGCATCAGGTAACCTGGGCAATACTTTAAAAGTCATGGGTAAATTCAACGAGGCGTTACAATGTTGTAAGCGTCACCTTGAAATATCCCGGTCCTTGGGCGACAAGTTGAGTGAGGGGCGGGCTCTTTACAATTTGGGCAACGTGTACCACGCACAGGGGAAACATTTAGGTCGAGTTGGGCAGAACGATCCTGGTCACTTTCCACAAGAAGTTCGTCAGTGTCTACTGCAAGCGGTCACATATTATGAGTGAGTACTCTCTTACTGTTTACTTGATTTTTATATATAATTTTTAAGGTTTTTATTATAGATTTAGAAACCAAACGTCGTAAAGGCAAATTAGGAGTTACAATAACATCACTTCAATTAATTTTGTAACGTTTGGTTTCACTAATCTGCTGTATATGACGTCTCCTTTATTATTAACTAAAAGTTAAACTCGCTCATTAAACTTACTCTGCAGTTCTTTGTGCAGACATCTTAAAATCTCAAACATGTACACCGTTGGTTATGGATCTATTATTAGTCTCTTTTAGATAGGCCACGGAGGTATTGACAAAATTTTCAACATTCAATTACTTAGAAAGTTTGATTCAAAGTATACATATCGTCGACTAACAGAAGTGTTTTATTCGGAGAAAACTATTCTGGAACGTTCTAATGATTCCGTAAATAGTAGAGCGGAGTTCACGATTTGAATGGGCTCGAACATCTAGAGCTACGAATCAATACGACTTCTGAAATGTAGTTTACTATGAAACTGTTAATACTTAAATTGTATGTGGTTCATACCTTAATAGGTTTACAAGAAATTCTGTTTCATCGCAGAATCAGAATATTATAGATAAGTTAATATAAAGACCTTCTGAATTTAGATATACTCGGCGCAACCACAGAAGTTGTATAAGAGTGTTTGATGTTCAATTCATTAAAAAAAATCTAAGAATTTATAAATCTCTTTAAGATAAACTTATTTCGTTTGTCCTTCCCCTTTTTTTGTAAGAGTAAATGTAAAGGAATTAGTTTACAGAACAAATGTCAACAACAAATACTAAGGGCCACTAATTGCTGCGTGACGTACATTTAATTAGTAAAGAAAAAAAATATTCACTTTAAATCATTAAATGGTTCCTCCTTGAACATTTTACCTTTATTAATTAACGCGTCTATTTGATTTTAACAGATGAAAAGCTCAATGGCGTTAAGGGTGAGTCGCGTGGAAAGTCATTACATCCCTCTCGCTGTAGTGCTCCAAACCAATGTCACCAATGTTCAAACGGACCTTGAACCGCGGCATTTTCGCATTTTTTTACCGTTTATGCCCTCCTATAATTTTAATAGTGTACTTCATAATAAATTAGATTTACTAAAAAGTTAAATTTTCTAGGATTCAACCGTTTTAACCATTCATTTAATTTGTTATATTGTTTGCAGTTAAATGTCTTAAAGCACCTTATTTGTTGTGTTATATTTAAATTTTCTAATAATCATTAAGATTATGAAAATTTTTGTAAGGCGTTCACCTGATGATAAGTAATACTCTTTTCCACAATAACGTGACGTTGGTTAAGTTGGTATACACAACACCACACTGCGCTCGTCACCTTGAGACGTAAGGTGTTAAGTCTCCTTTACCCCAGTAATTTCACTAGCATACAACACCCTTCAAACTGTAACATAGTAATGTTTGCACACTACTATTACTATATTTTAATCAATTTTGTTTAGTTTATTTTTACGCATAATTAAGTTAAATGGTTAGTTAAAATACATTTGAATATTCGCTGCTGCATGGGACAGGGAAATCTGTTTGAACGGTGTATTTTTCGATTTACAAACAGCTAGGCAAATTCATATGTAGATATATTAAAATTTACTAGATAATTTAAAGGTATAACGTTTCATTACATGTAAACATAAAATTATGAAATTCATCATAATATTGCAGATTTTAGAGTGAAAATTTCGATAAATGGATTTAATAATGTAACAGGTTAATAGGTAATGTGGTTTGTGGTTTTCGCTATATGAATTCTGGGTATTTGCACTGTATGGTTATTTGGTAATACAATTATGTTATTAAATATGATCAATTAAAATAATTTCTAGCGCCGCCTTTTTAATTTAAAGATAAGTTGTCAAATCATTAATTTGTGTGATGGAAGAATCGCGTAACAATACAATGACATTGATGTAGAAATTTAGATGATTCGTTGTTCGTCCCCATGATTTTAATATATTTTTAAAATATTTAAAACTCATTTTTGGTTTTATAATACACGTAAATGTAGTGCTCGTAATTTTTTGATTTGTTATCTTGTATTCGTAAGTTTTAATGAATAATAAGAAATAGACCGTCTAGGTCCCTAACAGCTTTCAATTTATAAAAATCTTTAATGTTTTTAAAAACTGCTATTAATAAACATTACATTTCAAAGGACGAAAACGGCTTAAAAATATCAAATTTTACTTTTTTATACCACTAAGGTGGAAAGCGCACAGCCTGCCTGATGATAAGCAGTTGCGTTACTAACTCCGGAAGAACTTTGTCACACCCTATTTTAAGGACTCTATTCTGTAGCTCATTCGAAAGTGTGAACTCATTCCCATTTTCTATAAAAATAATCTCTTTGTATAAGATTTCACGACAAATTTGTATCCTATTGTGTGTAGTGTTTCTATATGAACTATTTTGAGAAAGCATTACGGATACCTCACTGTGATGTAAACAACGTACGATGGAAGATACCATATGTGAGACCACGGTAATATTGTTCCGTGCAAAAGGTATTAAGGCAGCTTAAGTTAGCACCGGGACTATGGGGGCATCGTGTCTTTTGTAAAACACGTATTCATTGTTAAGAACGTGGCAAAGCTTTATTGTGAGTGTTATTGAATTTAAGTCTATATTCTATTGCGTTAAGGAAAAAAAATCATAAATGCTTGTTAGTTGTGAAAATCGCACAACAATAATTCGTAATAAGGTATTTCTTATTCTACTAAGTACAAGAGGTGTAGTATCTTCTTCGGACTGTATGTAAAACCTTGAGACTGTTTGTAAGTAGGAAGCGATGCTACTGTGCTACCTATTTGTACTATTTCCATCATCAGAGACATATCACCTGGTCAAGATATTTCTTTATACCTCCTCTCCAAATTTTTCGATGTCTACTTACTCGTTAGGTAATGCGTTTGTTTTTATCATAATGATAAAGTGAATAAAGTCTACAAACAAATTATTCTTTTTCGATTTTAAGAATTCCCCGCTATGAGTAGAAATGGAAATGGTGGTGTAACAAACTCCAACTTTCCAAGTTATTCGTTGAAATTTTATTTTGAAAGATAAGGAAATGAGGAATGGGTATCTTTCCTTTACAATAAACGGCCGCAATGGGGAAGCGCTAGCAGCAGATAGAGCGACAGTTGACATTGCTTTTCAGCCATGTTACTACAGCAAGTCAGGTTTGAAAGCATCATTTATAAACTCTAATAGAATCGGAAATGGAAACGGTGCGAAATCTTGGACCAGTTGTGGCAAATGCAAAATAAAATATATGTTTTTTTTGTGATCTTGTAAATCTATCACTTAATTTGAATGAGAAATCCTTCATAATAATAACGAAGTTTGCTGGTTTAAAGGAAGGAAAGATCTGTATATTAGTAGAAATTCATATAAAAAAATGATGAAATTTATTAAAAAATAAAAGATAAAACGAGCTTTAATTGTTTTAACTCGTACGTTCAAGTTTTGGATGAAGTAGTTACTCGTATATAAGTAATGAACTAGACTAATCTAATTTAAAGATATCGCTTCTTTATTACTGAGATTATTTAATAAATAAAAGATTTCATGTATGCACAGTAGGGTACATGATCATAACTAACACTGGAAACGAAAGGTTTATTAAAAGCGAAAGAAAATTAAGCGTATGTGGGGAAAACTCAGATCAAATTGCGACCGGTAAACTAACCACCTAATTTGGACGTGAAAATTACACAGCCGCCGAAAATCCCATTGAACTTGATCCAGCTGTTTTGTAAAACTGATTTTTTTTTTAGTTTTACGTAAAGTACGAATTAAATAAAATACATCATCATCATTTCAACCGATGGAAAATGAAAATGAACGTATGAATTATTTAGATGTCATCAACGGAGACTTCATGTTTGTTTCAATTTTAGTTTGATCATAAAAATTTGTTTGAATGTGTATCAATCTTATGTTGTTCTTTATTTTTCACGTTTTATAGAGAGAACCTGGAGCTGATGCGAAGTTTAGGGGACCGGCAGGCGATGGGGCGCGCATGTGGAAACCTCGGGAACACCTGCTATCTACTGGGCGATTTCACACGCGCCATCCGTTATCACACCGAGAGGCTGACCATCGCAAAGGAAGTAGGCGACAGAGCCGCAGAGCGACGGGCCAACAGTAACCTTGGCAATTCCCACATATTCCTTGGCCAGTTTGAAAATGCGGCGGAACATTACAAGTATGTATTTGTCACCTCATATGTCACACTAACATTCATTAACAATATTATTAAATCTTAGGGTTAATTTTTTACGGACAACCAATTATTGTGTGCAATTGTCGCTTAGTGTATACGACAGTGATAATTTAAAATTATTTATTATAGAGTTATAGTCTTTTGTAATAGGATAGTTTATTTTAAGGATATAAAAAGTTTAATTTAGGTTTCTTTAAAACTCGCTGTGCGACTTTTCAATGTATAAAGCCGCCTTTTTTCTTTTTGATCGCACTTAAATTCTTCAGTTTCTTGTAAAGCTTTATTATATAAACCTGAATCAACGCAACGACAACCACTACCGCTGTAATTATATAGCGTTATAAAGAGGAAAGGCTTAAGTTTTGTATATTTAAACTGACAATACATGTTGCGAAACTTTTTGTGAGCCATTTGCGAAGATACATGAAAATTTTTATTTATTTGTGATGTGGCGATAGTAGCGAAACAAGCGCACTTTCATTAATCACAGTATTATTTATATTTATCTATTGTTCAACTCGTCATTATTAAGTGTCCTCTCAAAATTGAAGTTGAGCGGGGTCAGTTACATAAAACTTTTACGGTCCGGTGCCATTGTTCAAATACATCAAAGTTAAAGTTATATATTGTTTTAGGAATTTATTAACCGGTCGCAGAGCGTGGTTTATATCGTATACTGTACTTATTTTGTTAGAACAAATTTTCAGGTTTCCGTTTCCGTTCCTATTGTCATCGTTTCGTAACAATGACAGCGTGTACAAACGTCACATAAGCGTTAAGACGATTTCAGTTACATTGTCAATTTTAAGGCTTTTTCGCATAAAAAGTATATTTTCTTCTGCTTATAAATACTGGATTTAATGTCCACATATAATAGCTGAACAAAATAACACAAAATCTATCCAACTATGAGAACCAATCACAATTGTTAACATACTTTAGCCCAAAAGGTACATTGCCACATTAACTATGTAATTTTCTGTTCTGTAAACTAAAATAGAATTCCGTAGCAATTGTCACACATCTTTCCAATTTCTTACTGTTATGTAATTAAATGCTAATTTATCTATCATATACTTCTTTTCACATTTTGCGCATATAGTTGAAGTCTATATAAAAGAAGTGTAACGATATTATCAGGTCTTGCTGTTCCACTGCTGAATTAATACTAGTGATTTTTAAAGAATTAATTGTCTACTTTAACCAACCTGTGCAGGTCTTTGCTTCGACTTGAGGATATCTACTCTCTGTTTGCTGGTACGAGGTTGCTCTTTAAGAATTATTCTCCTAAAATTACTCAGTTCTTGACAACCGTTATTCGAGCATGTATTTTATTACATCACCGGTGCCGCCACTGAATCCTTCATTGCCTTTCAACGACATCAAAATCATTGGACAGACAGTTTTAAAATCAAAATTAATAAAAAAAGCGTATTTATTTACATCCTGAAAATTCTCTATTATTATTTAGTTTTTGCGATCATTAAATTTTGAAAAAGTGTGAGAAACTTCAGTGGAGGTAGGGCACATGGGTCGGTTTTTTAATGGCAGGAGTGTGTATTGTGGTGTTGGAAAATTAATAATTTCAACGCTTTCTGCGTAGCAGTATATATCCAATATTTAGAGTTTTAACTATAAATTTTCTAAATATAGTCTATGTATGAATTTATAAAAAATTTTTATATCAAATTTTTTGTGTAGTTAAACTTTTCATAATAATGTATTGTACTCGTGTCTATGTATTCGTGCTTGCAGGCGTCTGACTAATTTTAATTTGTCCGTGCACCGCTATGTTCTTAATATCTGTAATTAATAAATTATTTTTTAGTATAGAAAATGATAAAAGGGAAATATTTTTGTAGTATTGAATGAGTTGTCATCTGTGGCACCTGAAGTGGAACTATCGTCCAACTAATTTCCGACTGTCCAACAGGCGTACTCTTGCTCTAGCCGAAGAACTGGGCGACGCTGCCGTGGAAGCTCAGGCTTGTTATTCCTTGGGTAATACCTATACATTACTTCGTGAGTATCGGGTAGCCGAGGGGTACCATTCTCGCCATCTAGCCGCCGCTAGGAAACTTCAAGATAGAGTCGGGGAAGGCAGAGCCTGCTGGTCTTTAGGAAATGCACACGCGGCCCTCGGAAATCATGAAAAAGCTTTATATTATGCTAAGGAACATTACAACATATCGAAAGAGGTTTGTACAGGGGTGTTTCGGTTTGGCTGCCTACTGAAATATTTTAACATATTAACTAACATTCGCATGATATGATAATATTACGGTCTAACGGTCTAACGGCTTAACGAACAGGTACAATTGCTTAACTAATTACTTTCGGACGAAAACTGGTGCACAGGTTTCCAGAACAGTTCGAGGAGACTTATGTATAAAATATATTTATTATAGTTTTAATATTATGCGTGATACTAACATGAAAAGCAAAGCGTAGCGTTATGCGATGTTTTAATCAATAACTTTGTGTTGTGTTGAATGCTTTAATGTTTATCATTTTGTGCATGAGAAATGTGTTTTTTGTATGTCTTTATTGTTAATAATCTAAGCAAATTGTAGTTTTTGTTGCGGTGTTTGGATTTTATTGTTAAACTTAATTTGTTTACTTGTGGTGTTATATACTCATTAGGTGCTTAGTGAGGAACTTACTTTATACATATATTTTCTGTTTTTGTTACATGAGTAGTTTACGCAAACGAAAATATTTAGATATCATAAATTCTTTCATTAAAGCCAATAGTGAGTCTGCTTGCGGATAAACAATGTACTATAATATACACGTAATGCAATGATATATCAGGACTTGCATTGAAAGAGGATCCATCATTGAATCTTTACTTATTTAATTAAAAAACGCTCGTAGTACCGTTACTAAAGTTAGAAATACTTGATTTATCGCAACTTTTTAAATTTACTTGTATAATTATAATATATATTTTTTTTCTATAGCGTTCTTTTTTTAATACTTCTGTAAGATATTTACTAAATTAATTTAAAAAAGGGGTGAATAAAGTCCATTATAATTGGCACTTACGAATTCTTATCTATTTATGTATATCTTATAAATGGACTGTTAGGATAATGATTATGGTTAGGTTGTATCAAATTAGAAGGATTTCATCAATTGATAGTAAATTTTTCGATACATAATTTTGGATACATAGAGTTAATCTCCTTATTCTTGTCTCGATGCGTGTAAATAATTTTGTACTCCCTCCCAACTGACTTGTCAGTTAACTTCATTGAGTTAAAGGCGAATGTTCAGCGATCGCTTTGAGTTGCGGATTCTTTATTCGGAAACTGTACTTATTGATAAATGTTTTAGTATTATCTTTATGTAATACTTGTATAGTTATCGATAAAAATATTATCATAAATATAATTTCTTTTGCAAAAACCCGTTTGTCCAGATGAACATGCCCATGGTGCAGTAAACGTGTAGAAAATATTCTGCAAGGATTTGGCGAGCATAGCTTGGATGGAATTCGTGTCGTAGGTCAGTCCAACGAACGTCAACAGAATTCCGTTACCAACTGACTGATATTTCCACTCGAGTTATAACCGAGTTGTCGGAAATTCCTTTGATTAACTCATACATTTTAGTTCACTTTTCTGTACCACCCCACCACCTAATACCGGAGGCATTTTCATTGAAATTAATATAAGAAATATTTTATGAAATCTCTTATTTTTTTCGTGTTATACGTTCTCTGGTTTACGATTGCCGATATTTCTTTTTGTATCAGGAATGAGTTTCAGGAATCGATTTTTTTTGCCTAACATGGAATTATCGCTCCGAGGTGCTTTTTCCAGAAAGATATACCTATTCCAGTCTTCAGCTACTCCTTTTATTGATATGAAATACTGGTAACAAATCAATTAGACATTAAATAGTATCATTCTTGTTGTTTAATAGTAAACATTTAAAAGTCACCTATATATTCTTTACGTGAATTGAAAATTAATTGAATTAAATTTTTCCTATTTTGCCAAATTTTTTGTTGTTTGGCGACAAAATTTATTTACATTTGCGTTTCTATTTACTGTTTAAAAGCTGGCAGCTCTGGTTAAATAGAACGACGTGAAGATCTCTGAATAGTTAATGTATTGGACGCAGCCTCTGGCAAATGCAAGGTTCGTGATCGTGCCCTATTTTTTTTGCAAATACGAAATATAAACTGCAGCCTAAAAGCGATAAACTATTCTCACATTGATTTCTTCATAGATATATTTTTAATTTGAAGTATTACACCTGCTTAGAAGACACCTGCTAATCTATTATTACATGAAAATACATAATTGTAGTAGTTGTTTGCTATGAAAGAATAAAATACAGAGACCTCGCTTTTATTGAAATATAAAAACTTATGAGGAAAAATCCGTGTTTCACTGTTTGGTACAACAAAGGCAACAAGTTAATAATAGTAACGTTTTAACTTTTCATCGTGTTTAATTTTTATTACTTTTTTTATGTAACTTTTGTCTTTTGATCGTATGCAGCTTCTTTCTGTAATTTTTTTCATATGAAAATGTTAACAAAGGGGAAGTTCACAAAGGCTTCAATTCCCATTCCGTGCTGTTGAGTATAGTTGCAGTTAAATTAATAACTTTATAACTATCATTTGGTCTAAAATAGTTTTGATGTTTAAATTCGAATAATGTTATTAATTATAATCATACCTACTAAAGATTTAATGATTACTTCAACCATCATTATGTGATAGCTGCAATATAACTTAACAAGTCTTACGTAAAGTTTTCAGTTAACTTTTCCGCAGGCGCCTTTTTTATCTATGTTTTTATTAACTGTCGTTCTTATTATAAAGGCCCAATTACCGGACATTAGAATACAAAAGAGTTGAGCTATTAATTCAACAGCTTCCACCTTATTTAAAACGATCCCTTGAATATGTTATGGTGTGAGTGGCTTCCGTCTCTTGGAAAGGGTTGATTTGTGATTCTCGTGATTTCATGATCATTATGTAAACTGCTTGGTCGACTTTACAAAGTAACAATCGCTTTTATTCTGGGAGGTCTGCTGAACGTTTTTTTCTTTGAATTTTTCGGAACGGTCCCGAAGTTGTTTACACTTGTGTACGCAACCCCTGCCGCGACTGACGTGTTTCCCCTACAGTGATAATATAATTTGAAAAGTTATAGTTTTCGCGTCGGTTGTGAGTATAGTGCCGTTTGCATCGTTATTTGTTCAATGGTTATATCAAATCTAATATAATATGCATCCCTAACATATACTAGTAAACTACATATAATTTTAACCTGTCGAAGTGTCCACATTGAAAGATTTAATATCATCATAATAATTGAATCTTTTGTTTAAATTAGTTCTTTCCTTTTTTGTTATTTGAGTGTTGTCTGGAAGAGATTGCTTCATAAGCAATAAGACCGCCCATTGTATATTATTGTTTAAAAGTTTGTATTGGTTATACATGTAAGCGGGTGTACAATAGATTGTATAATTATTGTTATTACTTACTTATTTACTAAAGTTCTCAGCATTTTGAAGAAATACTGGAGTAATGAGGTACACGGGCCTTTTTTTTTTTTTTTGTGGGGGGAAAATGCCTACGCACTGCCCTCCCGCCACCCCCGTGGTGGACTGTGTGGGACTCGCACCCACTAAAAACCCCCCCGTGAGCCCGCCTCTGCGTTGTTGGGGCAAGGTAGGGTCGC
>DWLS01001507.1:0-21472 GCA_018246255.1 Pachliopta kotzebuea | reverse complement strand
GGTCCACTGGCTTTATTCACATCTAGTCGACGCAGGGTTTTTAAAACCTCTTTTTGGGTAATGCGGATCTCCGGCATGGAGACGTCACTTTGCGGGATTAAGATGAGTTTTGATGGTTGGTTAAGATGATACATATTGTAATTGCTTTGGAACATAAGTTGTAGTCAGTCTTGTTACCTCAGTAATTTCATTAATAACTACCGCCTAGTTTTATACTATTAATTTCTGATATATATCGATAATAATTTTGCATGGATACAAACTATACAAAACAGTTTATTCACCTGACACAAGACAATAGCTGAGGCGAACATTAACGACTTATTGAATACGGATACAAATTAGCATACAACTGAGCTATGAACGGCAACACTTTCGGTTTCTCTATACATAACGAATTTTAATATTGAAACTCGTCACATATACCCAGTAAATCATCAAATCAGTACTTCCCAAAAATTGTTGCTTATTCTTGATTCTTTTGCCATTGGAGTCAAAAGGTGCAAGACTGTTTTATGGAAGAAAACAAGAGAAATATATTCAGCTGTGAACATCTACAGGTTGAAATGATGATGTTACTTTAATAATGATGATAATCGAGTTACAGTATACTCTCATTGTAAATTTGTTGTCTTCTCCAACAATCAACTTATGAAAGATAGAATAATCGTGGTGAAATTTACCATCTCGATTATAATTGTCATTTAAAATCACGTGAAACTGAGTGTAAGTGTTAGCTTATTGTCGAGAAAATAATACAATATGCTCCTTTGAATCATGAGAAGCTTGTTTGCTAACACGCGTCCGAAGCAGTACCCAGCTGACACGATTACCTCGGCCGTAAGGTACACAAGTTATAGCCTTTATTGACCTCCAATGACAGATTTATCGGCGAACGCGACGAATAACAAATCAAATCACACCCGAGCTGTGTCCACTTGTGGGAAATCGTTTTATTAATCCCCAAGGATACAATTTCATCACAGACTGTCAATATCAACTGATTTGTAATATAGTAACAGCAGTTCAAGTAAAGCAAGAGTTGGAGAGTTGAGTTTTCTACAATACTTTACAAGAGATCTATGTCCAACTGCGGACGTCCATTGATTGAGATGATGATGATGAATGGTAGTACAGCTGGTTCCGTTTAAAATGACTTAACATCCTTACTATTTTCTTAGAACATAGTCCGCCAATAAGAAAAGAAATGTAAATATAATAAAATCAGAAAGTACCATGTACTTTCATAAGAGGAGAGATGGAAGTATGTGGTATGGTTTAAGGAAATTATAAAAAACAGTAAAAGTATAAATAAGACAATCTTATAAAACAAAGAGTCCATAAGAAATGAAAGATAGAATAGAACAATGTAAATCAGGAAAATTGCAAGGTGTGTAAAAGGAAAGAATAAATGAGGAAAGGAAATATACGTTAGATGGAAAGTTGATAACAAACTAAAACTACCTGTCCCAAAATACGGGTAACGATGAAAAAATTAAAAACAAGAATATGCTCCTCCTCTCCTTTTCTCCTCGCCTGATGATCTTCTAAAATATTCTCTCATCTACTATCAGTTTATTTGTAAATATGTCTTTTCTACCTTTCTTCTTATACCGCTGATGATGGGTTAAAGTCACCTCTCTATTATTCAGCTGCTGGATGAGCTCTCTTCCAACATTGATTAACTAGAAAAGACTTGTAATAATAACATGTCAACTGTTAATAATATACTTTTTAATAAGTCCGCATTCAGTTGGGAATGCACAAGGTGGTCTCCAACCGATCCTTCATCACAAAACCCATCAGTTAGCGTATGAAGGTGCTAATTCAATACATATTGGAGCATTAATCCCGACGTCGGGTTAAAAACGATTAATGTACTAACATTTCGCACTGTCAGCATCGTCTGCGTACAGTCGGTACAACATCACCAAAACAGGATTATCCATAAATATGTTAATATATCCATGGTCCCCCTCATCTTTTGTATTACTAGTATTTTTTCTTATCGAAGAATATTCATCGAATTTTTATTTCCACATATCAATTGGTTTATTTATCACGCTCCCTATACTCCAATTGAAGTTACAATTATTTAGATGTACTTCTGTTTTATTTAATTTGCTAGTGGTAGTAAGTTTCCAGAACTTAGTTAACATTGTAAAATCAATTTAATTAGAAATTGAAGCATAAATATGAAGCTACTTGCTTCTTCATTTATTTTAGCGACTAGACGAGCAAAGTGTTCACCTAATGGTAAGTGATACGCTTGCCCGCTTACTATATCATAACGCTGGTTATGCTCATCGCCTTCGGATATAATACATTCAGATGTTACTCCAGTAATTCCCATAGATATATCAACCTTCATACTGGAACAAATTAATATTTGTACTGTTTGTCGGCCGCATTAGAAGCGGTGGTGGTACCTACCTAGATGGTCGGCAACAGAAGTGTACCACCAAAAAATCTGGTCGATGATTGAAGGCTTTAATTAGCATAGGAACACTATACCGAAAATCAATCTTTATATGACTAAACTACTACATGTAAGCATTAGTATGCTCATGCTTGAAGGATGCTGTACTACTGACTCATATTTATCATTTATTATCAAGTAATTAGTTTTATTATTGTTTACTATTCCACAGTTATCAACTATACTATCTTCATGTTCTCCTCTATCTAGTGTATATTGGACACCAATTCTGCTAAACTATACTATATGTATTTATAATTACTTCATCCCTTTGAACTATGTGTTAAAATATTTATATCATATATTTAATTGGTTATTTCTATTCAGCGAATACTCATCATAACATCATTAAAGAAACATGTTCTGCTGTAAACGACTGACTGGCGGGCTTATTGCGGATCTTGTTAACGGTTATCGATAGCGATATCGCACGATAATTGCTAATAACCGACTTAAAAAAAAGATCGTATAATTGTTTAATATTCGTTTATGACATCGATTTCTTTTAAGTTCAAAAGAATTGAAAAAACTATTATAAAAAGCACTTCCCATCTTTAGATAGAAGCCGAGTCCCAGCAGTGAAATCATTAAGACAGATGTTTATATGTATAGTATTAAAACAATTAATGATCTATTATCGCTATCGATAATCGTTAGTAAGATACATAATAAGGCCGCGGGTCGGGAATGCGTCGCCTGCGCTCGGTATTGGACTACTGTATCATTCTCTTCGGCGACAAGCTGGGTACTTTAAATATTGTCATTGAAATTTAGATTTTAGTCCTAAGGGATTAGGTATATTTTCTACTGTGCGATTGTTTCGTTGTGACCATTTCAAGTGTCGCTGTTCGGAGTTTAGCCCGTAAGAATATAATTAGTGGGTGGAGTTGGATCGGATAGTTGTTGCGGCTCCCGGGCTGCGGTTAAATAAATTCCGCCGTTAGCCTTTCGCCAACGATGCTATATTAACTTATTTTTATTACTACAAACTACAAAAAGAAATAGAAGAAACAGTATTGATTAATTAGTTAATTTGTATGGAAAATACTGTTAATTTTTAACCGCAACTATTCTCTGGGTCATTGCGTCTGCTGTTTACTTATATCCTTATTTAAACGACAATGTCCGTCCGTCTGTCAACAATTTTCAATCTCGATAACTACAAGAGATAGTAGGCTGAAATTTGACATACAAACAGATCTCGCTTAGACAAGATTAGAGCCGTTGGAATTTTGTTGGTATGTGGTCGGGTTTCCGAGTTGTGGGTGTCCAAAGTTTCACAACTCTGTGTGTGCGACTTGTTTAGTTTAAACGCATACAAAAACTGACGCAGCTTACTACATTACACATATTATATATAAAAATATGAACATTATGGTGTAATTTCTACTTTATTAGTATCAGATTTAGCTGATGAAACACTGGATATGATACTAAACGTCATAATGAGAAACGAACACTATATGGTTCTGTATAAAAATCTTGTAGATCACAATTTTATAGCTAAACTTATCACATATATTGTTACTTAGTTAATTTAAATAATTAGTCAATTATTACATTATTGAAAATATTTCATATGTTAGGGTTAAATCGATTTTGATCATGTTTTTTTTTAGCTATAGCTATATTCAAAACACGAAATACTTTGTAATGTATATAGTTAAATTGCTTTCGGAATTTCCATAAGAAACTAGTAACTTTTTATCTATGAATTAAACATGTGCAAACTCTTCAGCGACACTTAAATTGATCTAAATCAGGAAGTGTTAAAAAATATCAGAGGCTAGACGTTTTATTAATTAATGCGATACATTACGTCTCTTGTCAGCACAAGTCTGATGCTGGAGAAGAGAGGTACAGGAAAAAATATTCATAAATTCTCAACGATACACGCTACAGTTGTTTTTATCGATATAATGCAACATATATAATTATCGTAATAAATCGCTCGATCAATTCATCGCCATTGAAATTCAGTAGATTTAAATTTATTTATCTATTCAGCAAAAAGCGCAAAAAGCTCCACTCCGGACGTCGGATATAATGAGAGGTGATGACGACAGTCGACTTTGAAACACAGCCTCTTACTGTCCTTACACATGACCATTAACCATCAGAAAAACATCCAAATTACTGTCTACAATTACAAATTCCATTCACAAATAAACTAACTGCTATACAGTATACTTTAGTAAAGTTTACTCATAGTAACGTTAAATACCGTCATCCAAAACAGTACTTGTTTTTTGATCGATGTACTGCTTTCTACTAATACCTTGCCTTTCTTACTTAATGTAAATAATGAAAGCTAAACTACTAGTTATTAATAAAAACAAACATGTAATAGCAGTAGAAATACTACTAAACTCATTGACATTTCTATAAATGTTGATCTAGACTATATTTAAAACTTAGACTAAAGCTTCAATGGATATACCATCAAGTCTTTTTGCTTTATATTTTCTCTTACCGTCCTTTTTGTTATACAACTATATGAAAAGACTATGGTTTTTCACTTATATTAATGTACTTACTGCATTAATAACACGGAAGTCTCTAGTAGGATTACTAAGTCATATTAGTTTTCTTTAATTTGTTTATACAGCCCCCTTCGTGTTGTCAGCAAGGGTCTGTTTGCTTTCTTTACTGTATCTTTCTCTGTACTCTCTATTTCCTTTCCTTACTTTTCTCTTTCATACTTTCCATTTTACTTTCCCTCTTGTTTTCACGTTTACCTTTTTCCTCTTTTGTGAATCGCGTTTCATTCTAACCTTGCTGCCTACTTTTATTTTCCTATATAACCTTGTCTATTACCGACTAGCAATATTTAATTAATATGCTGCGACTCTCGTCTTCCCTCATGAAGACAAATAAGTTAGAATGATGGTAATTATCCGTCCTCATACCATCATAACAGCATTGCTATTTTCGCATAATAAAGTATTAATCTTTTATCATCATGTATCTCAGAATCATCATCGTCAGCCGATAGACGTTCACTGCTGGTTATGGCCTTCTCTAATAATGGGACATTTGGACCTTGTGTCCCACAACGCTGGCCCAATGCGGATTGGTGAGGAACCAGAGCCTTAATTATTGATTGGCAAGGTGCTTTATTAGCAGGTCATGTTGACTTAGTGTTTTAAACGCCGGCCTTCCACTCCGTAGGTTCGAATCCGGCCTGCACCAATGAATTTCTCAGTTAATGTGCAGTTAGTATAACAACTAATGTCACATGCTTTAAGCTATGTATCAAATCGAGTATATTATGTATCAAACGTTTAATTAAAAATTAGTAAGAAAGAATGTTATATATTTTTTATGCTAGCATAAGTTACACAGCTGCCCATAACAATGAGTATGTTAAAATGTTTACAAAGTAACAAACTGAACACATCATCTTAATACATAAATGGTTAACTCGTATTAAACTGCTGCGGTCTTCTAACTGGTACGCAGTAACTTATACAAGTCAAAAGTTATTCAAAGAATTTGGATGTAGGATACTTCTTTTTTAACCGACGAGACGAAGAAGGCTTCCATCTGATGTTAAGTGATATGCTTTAACGTGGCGCTGTTTAAAATGGTATATACAGCGTCTCGTTACCCCAGTAATTTCACTAGCATAAAGCACCTTCAAACTGTAGTACTATTTGTCAACTGCATTAGGAGCTCCGGTGGTGACCTAGACTCCTGTAACGGAAACCTACCACCAGTAATTACTACTACAATTTGCACCAAGCCTTTGTCTATACAAAACTCAAAACTAACCTCTGTTGTCATTAGTAAATGTAACACGTCATTATCAGCTGATGGAGACGTCCACTGCTGGACATCGGCCTTCCTTATTAGTGGTAGGGCTTGGGCCATCTCTCACCACGCTGGCTCAATATGGTTTAATGATAAGCCAGACGCTCATTTGTTGATTACCAGGGCTCACCACGACAAGTTGAGGTTGGCTCGAGTCTTGTGAGTTGTTCTTTCTTAATATAATCTCCACTTTTACATAACAGATAATATATTATTATAAGGAATGCTAACTTTACTAATGGAAAGTAAAGGTATTTCATATCTTCTTCTTCTTCTTTCTCCTGCCCTGGTCCCA
The DNA here is from genome assembly GCA_018246255.1 of Pachliopta kotzebuea. Classification (NCBI taxonomy): domain Eukaryota; kingdom Metazoa; phylum Arthropoda; class Insecta; order Lepidoptera; family Papilionidae; genus Pachliopta; species Pachliopta kotzebuea. The sequence goes on along the minus strand of DWLS01001507.1, from coordinate 14,885 downwards.
CTTTATATAGGGTCGGCACAACAAAGTAAATATATTTCATATGAGTATAATATATAGTAACTATTATAAAATTCAAAACGTACCATAGCGTTACATGGTATATATAGCGACATCCTATTCTGCACGGACGCACGCCAAGAAGGGAAAGATATTAGTATGATTATTACATTACAACAAACAATTTCTATTTCTATCGCTCTAATAGTAAACTCCGACCTTAAAGTCGATTTAATCAATCGATATCATATTTTAGTAACAGTTATTATAGACAAATACATAATTTATCACTAGTTGACCAGATCAGCCGGTACACTGGACTTATAAGGGACGTATGAGATCAATTACTTTGTGTGATACAGTAAGAAATAACCAGTTTTGACGGACATGCCAGTTTCCGGCATATCTAGTACCGCCATCGGAAGGCGTCAACTGCTGGACCGCCCGCTGAGATGTAGGTGTAAAAACACCCACTAACCCTCGCCGTTTACATCGGAGATATTCACGAGCCTTATATCGACTCAATTAAACCACATAAAAGTACTACCACATTAAAAAAAACAATGTTGTTCAGAAAAACTCGACCGTTTATATTCAAGTTTAATACAAACTATTCACTAAACTTTTCAGAAACAGTTCATGTTTTCTTTGCAATTTTTATTAGTGTAGTAAGTTTTAAAAAAAATTAGATCTTTAACTAGGAGTCTGTTTCTTTGTTACATAGTAATAAAAACAGAAACTTTGTAGTTTATATTTTAATAGTTTACCTAGGTGAACGTTAGCTAAGTTCAATCACGAGACTGGTGAAAATATAACTTATTCTATATCTTGATTTTTATTAGGACTGATGAAAAGAGTTTAAAAAACAAATAATCTAGTCATACATCCTGTACCACGACTTCCTATAGAGGTGCTTGGATGAGCAGTCTTCAACTTTAGCAACGATTGGCATGGTGTGATGCCATGGCGTAGGCTAGCAAAAGATAAGCAGCGAAGACCCTTGAGACAGTTAGTTGGGAATGGGGACATTCACAAAAACAAGCCACTTCCTCCATTACCACTTCAACTAAAGTCTGCCACCTCTTCAATCTGTGACTGCTTCGAATTCAGCATTATCAGTGTTAGTAGACAACTTCTAATTCAATGTCTGTATAGTTTTAGATTAAATTACTATCCACCAGTGAATGTTATTCCCCTAATTTTGGGGTCGTGGGCAGTTAGGAATAAGGTTCCCATCGCACTGTTAACGACTCCAAGAGGATGATGACTGGACGAGGTTTTAGGTCATTGTTTGTTATATGCGGCAGTTGGTGACTGCGAAAATCAGTCTCCGAGACGAGCTTTCCCAGGATAGCAATATAGAGGCTGCGGTTGTTTTCTGTACGGAGATTCCATCTCCACAAAACCCTGACTCTTCCACTCCAGAAGATAAAGCCTCTTTCGGAGATTTTCTCCTCGATAAAAAAAATTCAGTTACTGATCCTTATGCTTTTTAAAAAGCTTAGTTACGCTATTAAAAATTTAACCATCATTCTGATATGTGTGTAAATGTTTTGTATATGTGTAAAGTGTAAATGTTTATTTGACAGTCTTAATAATATTATCTAATTCATGTTCCCAGTATTTTAGATGCCAAATTTAAAAAAAAAACAAACAAGATAGACATTAGTGAAACTACGTTAAAATGAGGAGAACCGGTGGAATCGAACCGGCTCACGGACGCCGTGGGTCGCCCATTACGGCATTTGCTGCGGAAATTGATGGGTATTACGAAGACGGGGAGCAAATGCCTGCGATTAGCGCGGCCTTACCGAAATACGCCCGCAAATTGTGCGGAACCCACCACCAGCCAACAGCCACCAGCCTTGTTCGACCTGTCAGACCAAGTGCCACAGTGCAGACAGTAATAATTGTTATTATTATTTTAATTAATTTTGTTACTATCATTATTCTCAGCCCACGGCTGTCAACTGCTGAACATAAAACCTCCAAAGCATCTGTTGAAACAATAACTACTTTTAACAGCAATCCAATAACGCTCCGTCGTCCACATAATTTATTATACCAATGATTTCCTTTGCCCTTAAAAAAAAGAAAATACCTTAACACATGGAACAGCTGGAACAGTCTGTGGCGGATGCACCTGCCTTCACGTCGCTAAATAATCACCCCATAAAATATACAAATTAATCGTCCCAAATAAACTCCGCCGGCATGTTGCTCACAAGCAGACCATTGCGCCGCGATTATTTTAAACACCGTGCGATATTTAACATAATAGCGCTTTCTTCTGGCGACCCATTAGCTGATCAATTTCGAACAAATTCCGTATAATTAAACTTTTATATTTTATATAAATATCTTCCAATACACGTCTATAACAACCTTTAAAGAAAGCGTAGTCTTTTTGTATGTATAACTGAGGTGAGCAGTATATAGACTGCTCTAATCCACCGCCGGATAGCTGCACTTCCAGGATCAGTAGCAACATTAGGTTAGGTTTAGGTTAATAAGCCATGGGCCCAGTGGTCCGTCCAGCGTCAGATGAGCTGTATACAAGACTGAACAGCGCTATCATCATCAGAGAATATATAGTATGCGCTTTGTTAGTAGTTAAATAGCTGAAGATCAGAATATTTTCCAAAATTTACTCACCAAGCTCTTACTTGAAGAAGGCATCTCATGACAACGATGTACTTTGGATATATTAAAATATATTTCAATTACATAAGAAAAGGACACAGGACCATCAGGAAGATTCCTCAAAAAAGCTTAAGAGGAAGTTGTTGTAAGCGTTCTCGGGCATGACTTAATCGACCATTAACCTATAGTGGTGGGAAATAGTACAGCAAGTTCCTCATACATCTGCTGCCCAATATACCAAGACATGATCACCAAGACCACGTTAGAACAGGCAGTTATGAATCTAGTTATGGTATTGAAGGCACAGTAGCTATAACACCGTTTAAAGCAATGTATTATTTGCAGACATGGTAATAGTTGTTTGTAAACACAGATCATATTAACGGATCTACTATTACTGTTTCTACTGCATAGATGATGGCAAATGTATTCTATTAGTAGTTATATACATCTACTGTGGTTTTTTTTTGTACCAGTAAGGTGGCAAATAAGTATAAGGTCTGCCTAATGGTAAGCAGTTACAGTAGCCTATAGACGGCTATAGCATCGGAGGAGACTCTGGAAAAACCTCATGACGTCCTTTTTGAAGAACTCCATTATATAGCTACTTGGGAAAACCTCGACAGGGAAATCATTCCACAACTTGGGCGATTTTTTTCCTAATTTCTTTATAGTATAACCCTTAAACTAAGGTACACAAAAGACGGACTTAATCCCAACCGGCATTCTACCAGCCAACCTTTGGAGATGTGAGATGTTGATGTAGGTAGTAAGATCAGAATATTTTCCCAAAGTTACTCATCAAGCTTCAGATAATATACTTTAAATATGTCATAGTATATTAAAAATATATAAAAGAAAAGGACACAGAATCACAAGGAAGATTTCAGCGATATATTAGTAGTAAAAAAAAAAACGAACAATGAAATAACAATATAAATACATAAATATTACATTTATATACATTCATATATAGATATATGTACATAATAAATATACTACGCTACATATGTCTGAATTAGACGATTTCGGACCAGCTTTTTAACAAATATTAGAAGAGATGGTTCTTTAAAGAAAGCTTCTTTGAGAATGGAACTGTATGTTATTTTCATTTAACATCATGTAAAATAGAGATCAGGAGTTAGTCTGTAAAAGACAAGTGTTTCTATTTTAAGTCCAGATGTATTACATGATTACCTGTGTGTGTAGTAATAGGTTAATGTGTAATAGATCACAGGAAACGGCTGACGGCGGGACTGTGTACATACCTGTATCGCATTATACAAGCAACGCCGCCGCGCTCCTTTTATGGTCATTCCCGCGCCCGGCATACCGCACTGTTGCATTTCAACCACTTACATTTTATTTTTCCTATACATACCTTGTATAATAATTAAACCACATTGAAGTCATTATAAGTGAACAAAATGTCTGTGTGAATATTTTGCACAATTTACACACCAAGCTTCTATTTGGAGAAGGCTCCTCATGATGATAATATACTTCTCTTTTTTGTCCCATTCGTGTTGCAAATAAATGTCCTGTCTTTCTAATTATTTGTTATTCTTTCTTTTTCCTCTCTATTCCTGTTTTCCCCAACTTGCCTATCCTCTAATTCTACATTTCCTTCTTTCACTCTTTCCATATATTTTTACCTTTTGTCATCTTTCAAGCGTCACCCCTCACTCTGAATTTCGCCGCATTTTACTTTTGGAATTATTTTGCTATTATATATATTTTTTATCTTTTACATTATGTTATATTATTTGTTTAATTCTTTTTATTATTCTACCCACTATTTCTTTAGCAAGCTTTATGAATATGCGGCGACTTTAGTCATCACTCATTAGAGAGGCGATGCTCATGATAACATATTATAATATATATAAAAAATATATTAAAGAAAATGATACAGGTGTACAAGGAAGATTCCCCACAGAAACTTAAGAGGAATTGTGGTAGACGTTCTCTAGCATGACTTAATCAACCATTAATCTGTAATTGAACTAACTTTTATTGAAAAGTGAGTTATATTTAGGTAACTGGCCATATAAGCATCATAGATTGTAATAGTAACACTTAATAATAAGCTTAGACCTTAAAGCTATAACCATTTGTGAGGGTGTAAGGGGTCCCACACAACAACTCATGAGATACGACACGACAACAAAGATCTACTATGTGTATAACTAGAGTATGGATAAAATTGTATAGTTTTATATAATACATTTGTTTTTAAACGTTTAGTATTGTATATCCTTTATTTTCCTTTAGTAACGTTTATTGATTTTAATGTATTTTGTAATTTAGTTTGGCCAATTAAGTGTTACCTGTATTTTTATTTTCAATATATGATCGAAGGTAAATCGACGACGCCCGCGGCATCGTCCCGCCAGTAATTACACTATTAAAAAAATAATATTTGCGACTCGTCGTTTTACGCCTGCGCCAGGGCCAAAGCTTTTTTTTATTTATTATTTATGGTCTTAATTAGTGGCCCAACGCGCCCGCCAACACTATTTATTTATAGGCAGTTATATCCTGCTAGAGGACCACGACCCGAAGCTTCATTATCCAACACATACAACAATTCCAACTTCCGTTTAAAAAAAATACAGTATAAACTCTTTATAAAATTATTATTTATAACGATAAACTCTCTATAATATAGAAAATATCACAATTTGGTTGGTTTACCTTAAAACCTATACATTGATACAGTCTTTATAACGCAACAGCCATCCTCTATTACCAATAACTATTCCCAGACATCTTCCTAAGTGTAACAGCTATCAACCTTTCTCTAATATAAGAATCCGCTCAAATTTGGGATTATACTCTCCGTTAAACAGACTTTTAATATAGTATAATAAAATGCACAATCAACAACTTCCGACGAAGCAGCAAACGACAAAGACAACGAATCGGACCGTCCTCATGGACCTCACTCCATAGACATTTTTTCGGATCACTTAGATTTAAAATTTATGTGTATGTATGTATAAATTTACGTGATAGAATTCAATTTAAAAATAATAATATCTTAAGACAGTCTTTACTAAATTAGATCTTTCTTAACATTCAAAATTTTTTGTAACTCTGTAATATTTACTGTGTGTTTACTTATTATTTGTGTCTGTATACTTCTGTATGTACCATTGTATTGTAGTTTGCGTCTGTAATTGTACAAATAGCATTTAAACATTGTACTGTACACTTTTGTAACTATAAGTTCAAAATGGTGTTATTTAGTTGATGCAACTTAATAAATAAAATAAAACATTACGAAGAAATCTTTTTATATTTAAACGAAGAAAGTCGTCATAATCGGTGTTATTGTTTGTGTTATCTTAGCATGTTAAAAGACGGTTCATTTGACGAATAAATTCTTGACTTAGTTTCGAAAAGTAAGGAAAGACCGAATGAAGATGAAGATGATCAAGAAGATAATTCTGAACCACAAACAACTATTCAACAAGCGCTTGATGCCGCTAATTTAATAGAAACATTTTTATTTATTAATCAAGAAGATTTCACATATCAAGAGATGGATAGAATACATAAGAAAATACAAAACAAGTACTTACAAAGCGAAAAACAACAGACTAAGTTAACTGACTATATGTATTATTTTTATTAAAAATATACATATTAAAGATTATTTTTCTTCACTCCATATAATGTTATCTCTCTATAATGATAATAAATGCTCGATTTCTTAAGTTTCGTTATAAAGAGTTTACATTGTATATTGATATAGCAATTTTATCAAACTGACACATAGTATACTCAAATATATGGTATAGAATTGTAGGTTGTTTCTTAAATAACGAGAACCGCGAAGAGGATTCTGAGTTTTCACCTTGTTAAATGCAACTGTGTGATAAGATCACCTTACAAATTGGCGGTCGCAGGTTAAATGTCCTCTAATCGCTTTACTGATTGAAATCTGTATATAATTTAGTCGTTCTTTATTTATATTAACATGTAAGTTAATATGTAAAGTTAATACGACACGTAAATGTTTACAATTTGCAAAACGATCGATGACGAATTTAGAATGATCTGTAAAAGAAACAACGGTAAGTAATCTCTTTATAAGTGTATAAGTATAAATATTTGTTAATCATTACTTTATAACGGTTGAAAATCTTTGTGTTTGTTTATTATAATTTTAATAGCACAATGTTTTATATGTTATACTAAACAATACTATGCTAATATGTACTAACCTAAATAATGTTTTATATATTACTAGTAGTTGCATTTCATTCGCAACTAAAAAATCAAAAATAATATTAAATTAATAAATTCAATACATTGTTATCATAGCTACATATATAGTATATCTCATCCCATTCTACACGGACGCACGCCAATAAAGGAAAATTAGTAGGATACTAAACAATAATATGCTACCACTACTATACATAAGCAAATACAATGTTTATTACACAGATACAAAACCATTGTTATTTATACCTAGTATAATAACAATACAACATATTAAATTAAACAGTATTTTATATATTATACTATAGTATTTAGTAGAATTCGTAATCTTATTTCCTAGTTCTAGTAATGTATACCAGGCTCAATGTATTACTACCTTTGTCTACTATTAAAACGTTGACAAATGACATAGCTACCGCTTTGGTAGGAAGTAGGTAATATAAAAGAATTAGTTGTATTCTTGAAGGTCTGTACCACATATTTCTCGAATGTTCTTAATGTATTACTTCCATCTTTCTACTCATATGTATCCAACAAGATTCTTCTGTTATTGTTTATATGCTTATAAAGAAGTTTTATGTAACTTTATTAGTTTTAACATTGTATTATGATAATTAATGTTTACATTGTTTTGCTTAAGATGCTGGATACTTCAAGCATTACCTAAGGATCTGTGTTAATTTATTTTTATTATATAGCGTTTCCTCTTCGTGTTTTAGACAAGATTCATGTTCTCCCGGTTTTATTGTACTCCTTTTCCCTTACTTTATCTTCACATTTTTTCATTATTCATTCCTATTCTGCATTTCTTCATGCATCGCCTTTCAGATAAAATTTCGGTGCATTCTGTCTTAGATTACATTGAAAGAATTCGTTTACAAGAAGCTATTAAACATAAACAATAATAGTAAAATGGCCCAAATCTAAAGACGTTTGTTCATTTATGGACGTCTATGGGCTAATGATGATAAATAATAAAAACAGGGAAATAGATTAAACCTTTACCTTTTCTAATTTTTTTTATTCAATTAACTGACGAAACGAGCAAAAGGTTCACCTAATGGTAAGTGATACACTTTCCCATAGCAACGTGTGGTTAAGTAGTTATATACAACACCACATTACGCTCATTGCCTTAAGACGTAAGGTGTTAAGTCTCATTATTCCAATATTTTTTTTAAATCGGATTACACTTAAGTATTTAATGTAATCGTCATAATTATACTAGAATTACGATTTTGTTTTTTGTTTTATAGATTTTAGAAGACGATCTGATGAAAGTAGTAAGAAACTGCTAGAAGTAGGCAGCGCAGGACCTATTGGATTGGAAACCTATTGGATGAGAGGCCTCTGTCCAACAATGAGCTTTATAAGCAGATGATGATGACTATAGTGAGTATACTTGTATTAAAAAATATATAGTATTAATACAAAAGCTGTTGTAAACTGCTCTATCGCCAATCTGATCTAATCGACACATACCTCCACATATTTACGAGTGTAATACTAAAAACACACAACAAAATAAATCTGTTTTCATTAATACAAAACACAGTTGATATACTGCTTTGGGAGCTTTCATGGCATGTACTGCCTTTTTCATTTTTGGATATAACAAGACCGTTCCGCGGGTCCTATTTGGAAGCTTTGCGCGCAGAACAAAACAACGCTTAACATGAGAGGAATATTGACGTTTTAGCTACTGGTGTTCTCAGCAAACTGAAACCGAAGCGATTTAAGATAAGCTTTCAAGACATTAACGTACCCCGTTTTTAGTCTGATGAGTTATAATAATGATACACGAGCGGGTTCCGTGCGGAGGCCTGATGCAGACGGATCCGTCACGCATATTAAATTCATAATTTAGTTTTCGCGACCAGTTCGTTGTGTTGGCATGGAATTTGTTAATGCACTTTCTTTTCTTTTTAAATTATTATTTTTTATAATCCTTAGGTATACTGTTAAAGTACACAGTGCAGACTTAATGCTATATAAGCAATCACTGCAAGTTAACCGTGGTAGGAAAGAGAACTTGTAAGTGTAAGAGCAGCAACCGATGCAATATTAAATAAACAATTCATTAATAACTGTATAATTATATTTTAGTTATTAGGAAATATAGTAAACATACTTATAATACACATATATCACACAATACACACAGTCATATATAAATACATATCCGGGAATGAAAGTAATGTCTTTTAAGTTATTATGTACTAAAGTAACACATTATATATATAATTTCAAGTAGCAATAAAAGCTTAATTACTAGAAGATTACGTTATTCACTAAGCTTTTGTTCATACAGAAAATATCGCGAGGAATCCGATGTTTTAAGTCGATGAGCTGGCAAAACTAGCAAGGCATTCAACGTCATTGTCATCAACAACCTGCGGCAGTCCACTGTTGATGATAGCCCTTTTCTTAGGAACGTTACTCAGCCCATTCTTCGGCTATACGTAAATTCATATATATATGTACATAGCATAGCATTCACCTAATAGCAAGTGATACGCTTGCCCATAACAATGTGACGCTATTTAAGATACACAACACCTCATTACGATCGTCGCCTTGAGACGTAAGGTGTTAAGTCTCGTTACCCCAGTAATTTCCCTAGCACACAGCACATGATGTTTATATGTGATTGTTTTAAAGCAATTTATTTTTATATATTCCAAATTGTTGTACATTGTACTACACATACAGGCTCACGCTTTCACTAAGGTTAGCTGGTAGAAAAGTCAAAGTGAGTTAAGATCAGTAGTTTTATTTCCATATACTTATTATTATTATTTTTTACTGTTTATTTTGGCACAAACAGTCATTATATATAAAACATCCTTTAAGAAAAACAAAAAATAACACGTGAACAAGTAATGCCCAACATTGCTTATGAAAAGATAGACCATAGAAACTAAAACAACACTAAAAATAACAAATAAGCATTTTAAAAAGAAATAATTAATATAAAAATAATCACACTACTACATAAAATAAATAATAATAATACTTATTTGCTGTAATTCCAAATAGACAGCAATTCCAAATACACACAATGTACAAAACACAATTACAGAAAAACTTTCAAAACATACAGACCTTAAAAACGAAATAGCTCAAATTTGGAAACTTAAAAGCTTTATTATTGTCCCTGTTGTAATATCAGCTACAGAGGTAGTTCCAAAGCAAATCCACAATGCGATAGAAATCCTCTCTCTCCCCCCAACAATATCTATTTTAATGCAAAAAGATATAATTCTCAACACTTGCAGAGTAGTGAGCAAATTTTTACAAACTGACTAAGGTACACTTGGCTTAGGCCCGTGTTATTCGGGGGACTCTCCGCTGGCATGCACGACCCCACACAAGTCTGGAGGGTGGCTCTGGTGAGCCGAGCTACCCTCGCAACGTGCCGGCGGCCCGGTGTTCGGGCCTTCCGCTGGGGCAGGGTAGTGAATGCGAAAGCGACCCTACCTTGCCCCAATAACGCAGAGGCGGGCTCACGGGGAGGTTTTTAGTGGGTGCGAGTCCCACACAGTCCCTTCCGCTACCCCCGTGGCGGGAGGGCAGTGCATAGGCATTTTCCCCTCCACAAAAAAAAAAAAGGCCCGTGTTATTACTCCAGTATTTCTTCAAAATGCTGAGAACTTTAGTAAAAAAGTAAATCAATAATACTTATTTGCTGTTACATTATATTAATGTAGGAAGTGAAAAAATAAGTAGAGATCTACAATTTTTTGATGATACGAGTAGCTACTTAAGCGAGGTCCACATTTGCGTGTATACGTATGTGTATGTAGATAATAAAACACATTACGCCGGTGCGGGGAGGCTAAACGCGGAAAAATGCGCGTGCGCGTGCTCCCAGCCGGCGACGTGATACACGGCGGGCATAAAAATACAATTTGCATGTCGTCTGCGAAGATGGCGCCAGCGGTGCGATGCGCGATAGCGACGTGACCGCGCCTCGGCTCGCCTAGCCAGACCAACTACAACTACAACCTTATTTTTCTCGCACCGGAAATCTTCAAAAGATACCCTGCTTATAAAGTCAGGGTTATGCGGGATTTATACCCACTAAAACTCCTATAAGAAATCGAATTCGTAAATCCAGAAGATGGGTAGATGAGCTGAAAATGAATTGAGAGTAACGACAGACAGAAAATGTTGGAGGAGGCCTTTGCCGTAATGCATACTGTAAATTTAAGCTTAACTTTATATTTTTTAAACTTCATAAAAATTTTATTAAAAAAAAACCAATGCTGTAAAATTATTGCGAAAATAAAGGCTATATTATTAAAACCCCTTCGGTGGTCATCCTCACTGAATTGCCGAATGCCCCGGGATGTAAGAAACTCACCGGACCGCACGGAACTGCGCAGAGGCAATATCGTAACCAATGAGGTTAATCCGAAGTTTACTTAATGCTATATGAATACTTTACCGCATGAGGTACCTAGGCTTCCTAAACACCACGTTTGGGAAGAAGGATAAATGTTGGAAGTATCACCTCTCTGTTGAGTGAAGACGAGACTTGTCGCATATTAATTAAATATTGTAGGACGGTAGGAGAAAACATCACAAAGAGGAACAAAAACAGTCCTCAAAATTAGAAATAAAAACAGAAACAAAGTAACAAAGCGTATAAATTAAGTTATTTAAAAAATTGTAATAGACAAAAAATAAAAATTGGTGTAGTAAAACCAGTAATAAGTGTTAAAATATAGGGACATATAAAGGCGGCGAATTTCAAATGAGACGCGATGCATAGAAGAGGAAAAGATAAATGTAAAAAGAAGAGAAAGAAAAAAGAAAACATGAAAGTGAGAAAAGTAGTGAAAGAAAAATGTGAGGACAGAGAGAGAAAGTGAAATAAACAGACCCTTACTTACCACATGAAAATGAACGATTGTGAAACGAAAACAAAAACCGCTGCGGTTGTGTTCTGAACAGAGATCCCGCTTCCTCTCCAAACGCTGAAGACGACCACCGTGGGGGTTTTAGTAGGTAAAAATCTCCTCATAACCTGGTCTTCCCTCCAGAAGGCAAGATATCTTTACGAAGATTTCCCCCGAAACAAAAGAAGGCTTCCTGAACACATACGATCTAACCCTTTTCGTAATAGGACGAAAATAAAAAATAACACTGACTATGTTATTTTTTATTTAGTGTACACTGTGTTATAAATAATTTCTCCCATCTAAAACCTTTTCGGTGATAACCCTCAGTAAGAACCTTAGGATTTCCTGAATAACCTGCGGTAGCATATATTTTACCTGCATTATACCTATTATAAATAATCTTGAACAATTTAGTGATCTTCCTATTTTCGTTTTATTACTCGACCCATTAATTTACAGACTAAGTTTTTGTTAAGCGCAATACAGATCTTCATGATTTCTGTAACATTTTGATATACAGAAAAGTTTTTAGTTATTTAGTTAGTTTTAGGCATTTATTGCTGCTCTAATAGGTACATCAACTTAAGCAGAAAAACCTAAATCAAATCTTGCGCAAGAGTTTGTATATGCCGTCCATTTTACTTAGGAATATAAATAAAAAGTTTAATAAATGTTATATGTAAGAATCGAAACTAATTAGATTTTGATAGAACTTCACAGTTATGTAGTTTTTGAAATCTATAGAAGAGGATCAGATCCTATTATAAGCAATTCTTTAAGTACTCAGCACTAGGATATAACCTTCGCTATGCCGTAGGTTGTAGGCAGAATAGTCAGTTTGAAACATATCTTTGCCTATCTTCTTGTCAGAACGACCAAAAGACTTGGACTTTTAATATATTCTGTAGGCTATTAAATGTATGACACACAGCAGCAGTCAAATAAATCTCAAATGATGCTCTCCTTACGTCAAATTATGCGGCGGCGCAACGCTCGGTGGCTGAATATGGAGGCGTATTAAGTTTAGTTTATGAGACCGATGGCCGTTATCATTGATTTACTTGTCTACTGGCAACGTACCGTTAGTTGGGTCCTGTCATGGCACGATATCATCTCGCTTGGCATCGCCGTGCGGAATGCCAAGGAGTCGCACGTCGATTTTACGACGCGCTCTCTGTTCTTTGACGTCGTGTTGAACGGTAGGTCGATGTATCGGCAGGTGTGATGGCATTTGCCATGCGATTTGTCTGCACGCTGAATTTAAACATGTTACCATTTTTTCCGGCTTATTTATAACGACTGTATACTCTTTATGATAATTGTATTAAACTACTTACAAAGAAGGCTGCTTTCATTGCAATAACAGCGTTCTTAAAATATAAAAGATTCCTTGTGGAATTTTTTACTTGTGACCTTAGAACTTCGTCATCATATTATATTTAAAGTTAATATTTATTAAAACGCATGTTATTATTGTGTATTTTTGTGTACTTTCGACTTGAATGTTTTCACGTAATCAAGGAGAAAGAGTCGTTCGTTTGAAAGGTAACGTCAGTGCGGTCACCTGGGTTACAGTTAGCGGCGCTGTGGAGAGGCTATTCAGCGTAGATAGCATCTAGGCAGGGGGCTGGCTGAACGGTTCACACGTAGCCCAGCCCGGCGACTGGTCGCGTATGCTGCGCTGCTTACGGAATCACAATTGCCGCTCTAGGTAATAACTCGTCGCGGCAAGCCCCATGCGGAATTAACAAGCAGTTCGCGGACACGGTCCTTGCTTTGTCGAGGAGCCTTGGTGGCGAAGGTCGTAGCTGGACTGATACTTCTGTACATGTTGTGTCTCTTTGAAAATCCTGCCATAATTTTTTTCCTTAGACAGTTATGAATTAATACATACCACTGTTTCTTGTTCTTGTAAGCGAATGTATGACTAAGGAAAACCACATATCAGGTCTATGCACAAAGTCTACTAAATAAGTTCCTCTATCCGATCTATTTTGATAGACTAACGGCTGCTAAGGTCTACCACTACTATTACACGGCCGGGAACTATTTTTAAACTCATGGATTTTGGCTTTCGTTTTCTCCCAATATATTAATCCAAAGTGTAAGATACACGTATATTGTTATTGTAAGGAATTTCTACATTAATACTTTTTTATTATTACTGTATAATTAACAATCGATAGTGATATTGTCTGAGTGTGGTTTTTGTTGATTTATATACATAAGTAAATATTAGTAAATAGCGCGATGATATCGTTAACAAAAAAATATATCACATTACGATGGACACGAGAGTGACATGACAAGAAGTTCGTTAGTACGCCAGACGGCCGTTAGATGTCGCGCATGAGAATGGTATCAAACATTGACGCGGAGTTGTTTTTGCGGGCCACCTGGGGTCCGTATTACGGATGCATTATGTGGAAATGCGGGGCGACACGGGCCGGCAGTTAGGGGCTCCGAGCGAGCAGTAAAAAAGCAGAGATCCGATTGATAAAGAAGGCAAATTAATGAATTATTTACGGTGAGCGCGCGCGCGCCGCACGGCCGCCATCTTGTGGTGCTATGCGAGACATCGCGTTACGGCATTCTTACGCAAAGTTAATCGCTCAGCGCTCCTCGCCGGGAGGTAGCCAGCTTGAATGAAACTTTTTACAAGCTACATTCGATGCGAGCAATGCTCAAAGCGCCCGTTTGACTCTTACAAATATGTACACGCGCACGGTGAATACGAATATAAACTTTAAAAGCAATAAACACGCGTGCGATTACCGCGCGGTATGCCGCAATGAAACATGATACTGTCGCATAAATATTACTCTGTATATGGTACATGAGCTATAAACAGTTGTGACATCAACACATCTGTAATGACCAAATCGACTGTGGCAATTAACAAAGTTGTCTGACAAACCATTACTTGTCAGGGTGGCCGAATAAAGTTTTAAACATAAACGAAAGTAATAAAAACTTCCTACATTTTTCAATTTGAAAAAGAAAGATTAGTATAAATTTATTAAGGAAATACCTCTTCCTCCTTCCCCAAATCCTCTTCCCTCGTCTCTCTCCTCTCCCTTATATTATATAATTTATATATGTATA
>DWLS01001506.1:0-21476 GCA_018246255.1 Pachliopta kotzebuea | reverse complement strand
GTACAATATTACTTTGGTTTGTTTATTCCTTTATTTATTTTTTTATAACAATCTGACCACTCTCCGGTTATCCCAGTAATTATGTGAGAGTCTTAGTAAAAATTCTACATAACTCCCACTTCCCCTGGAATCAAGATATCTTGCAAATTTTCGCCGACAAAATAATATTATAATTACTATTTACTATTAATGTAATCTTACTTTAAAAGTTATTTCATAGTAGCTCTGTTGGCGGAGATTTTCGGGGTAGATACCACAACTCTCTAAATCTACCTTCCAACAGTAATGTGAGAATGTTACTTCTGAAGGGTGTTGTAACTAAAGAAATTACCTGTGCAACGAGTCTTGACATCTTATGTTCCAAAGTGGCGTGCGCAAGGGGTGTAAAGTATACAATCTAAAGCCAAATTGTTGTGAGTGGACGTGTCATTTACCATCCGGTGAATGTTCTGCTTGCTTAGTAATTCCATTAAATTAAAAATTAAAATGCCATATTAATAAATTAAATTTTATTGTGTTTTAGGTGAAACAAATATTAACTCAATTTGGATACCTAATAGATAACAATACAACTAATTCTGTTAACATGTCACCTGAAGAATTAGTATATTTGGCTATACAACGTAGTGTTATAGGTATTACAAAGGATAATGCGCTGGATAACTTTCACACGGAGGTATTTTTTTTTTTCGTGCTAATTATTAGTTTATTTAGTTGTAGCAATGTGTAATTTATAAAGCATATCTATTTTTGATTGTTTACAAAGATTTAAGATCCGCAACATGATAAGTAATACGCCCCTTTATACAAAAGTGGCAGAAGATAGATTTTGGACCACGGTTTTTAAGTCTCCTTACCCCAGTAATTTCTGTACCTACCACAGCATCATTTAAATAAAAATAGTTATATTATCACAATGCTGTGTATAGGTAGAAATACACCCTGAGGTGGTACGTATGAAGACAGTTTTCGCAATAAAGCCGGGCTACCACCAGAAGATATAATTTTTTAGCCGAACGAATAATAAAATTTTTTCCGAATATTGTATTTTCTTATTGTATGTATATATTTGATAATAAGAAGCTTAATAAAAATTGGTGGTGCCAGATGTCAGAATTACTGGGTCCTCCGCTCGGTGACAACCTGCGATTGACCGAATGGGTGACCGATTCCCTTTTCATGTCTACACGGCTCGCACAGCGTGAATCTTCGCTAAGAGCAAACGCAACCGCTCAACATGCACACACACTTGTTATCGGACCACCGGCATGCGCTAAAAAGTAAGTATGATGTACTACACAATTTTAAATATTACATATAATATTACATGTTCTTAAAATCAATACGCGACTGCTTTGCGTGCATACTATGTATCAATTAATTACACCCGTGGCATCTATTAAGTACTATTTAGCACTTTACAAAACATTACTACGGGGATTCGGGGTCTTCAAAGAGAAAACAAATTCAAAGAGAGCGCCACGGCCGTTTATTCACTACTCTAGCCAAAAACGAGTTGAAAGACGAATCCACGGAAGCTGTAGTTCTTGAAACCTATAGATTTATATACCTATATGATGATTATATTCATCTGAAACACAAGGTCAGTGGAATCGTAAATGTGCCTCTTCGAAACGTATAAAGCGTATTACCGTTTTAAAAACGAGCTTATCTAATATAAATTACAAAATAACATAATTATATCATTTAACTTTCAGTATCATGACGGAGTATGTTTGCAAGGAATCGAATTCGATCGTCATAACCATTGAATGTACGCCTATTTTGGAACCCGCAGACATTATTGCGGAATTAAAACGGGTACGTTATTTCATGATTTCTTTTCATAATAAAATGGTTTTTTATTTTATTAACATGAATATTATAAATTGAATAACGCTTACATTTTACTGATTTTATCGCGTTTATTTGATTATGTTTAAATGTTGAGGTACGATGTCGGAATATACGTCACCTTAATCCCCGGTGCTGCAAACCGGTCAAAACATCAGAATACTAAAATAATTAAATACACTTGCTGCAATGTGTGAAATTTGGTGTTTTTAATAGTTTTAATATTGATAGGACTCTGATGTCGAAGATCGTCTATGTAGATCCTAATGCAGCGCCTATTTCTGCCGCCAAACTTTAGTATGCATACATTAGTATGAGTGAACGTAACAACATTAAGGTTCTGCTCACTTGATGTTAATAATCATCATATTTTCAACCGATAGACTTCCACATCTTGGTATGGGTCTCCTGTAATGGTCTATCTCCAGATGATGATACGCGGTTATAATTTGTTACTGGGCATCGTCGAGCTTATGATGATCAGTCCGTTGTGCGGTCTTGTGATGTTTATTCCCTAGTCGCATTTCATGACTCCCATGAGAAGAGAAGAGGTGGCACTATTCTGCTCTACCGATACCATGCTTCATTGGATCATGATGTTGTTAATTTAATATATATTATATTTCACTCTGTTCTTCAGACATCGTTACATATTATTTTGGTTAATTTCGCAGAGTAATGCTGTTCGCTCCAGTAGGCGTGATGGTGGCGGGCAAAACCGCTTGACGTTAGTAGTGCGGGCACTGCACCGCGCCCGCCGTGACCCGTGGGGGTCATGCGCACTGCACGCCTTTCTGCTGCAGGTAAAACTTTCGGCATCGATACTGTTTGTTTATATTGTAATATTTAAAATTTATGTATTTTTTAATTATATAGACCAGCTTGACTATGATGCCATCTAATGCAAAGTGGTATTTAAAGGGGGATAACGCAGTTGTCCAGTATGTAATGAGTGTACTGTACAAAAGTAGTTACAGTAATTTTAAAAATAAAATTTAATTTCTAGCTTTGTCTTTTGTTATCCATGTTAAATTCAAAAGTAAAAGATTGTATTTTAAACTAATGTTAGGCAGTAATAAATGTGTCTGTGTTACAGTTGATGCAGCAAGGCGGATTTTGGTCCTTGGAGGAGGGTGGAGTGCAGTGGTGCCGCATTGTGCAGCCGCGCGTATTTGCCACCGCTGATAGCGGCGCCGGCAGTCTCACTGCAGCTACGCTCCTGTCACCGCGCCTTATGGCTCTACTACCGCCTCTAGTCATAACGTAATTGATTTTATATTCAAATCTTATTAACTATCATATAGCTATAACGATGTAATAACTCTCTTCTTGAATTAAATTTACTTTATTTTGATTCGACAACTTTATGTATTTCTAAATCATAAGTAATGTTCGCCTAAAAATTTAAAGTACTTTTCTGAAACAGATCACTAAACATTAAAAAAAACATTAAGAGGTTATAGATTATGTATAATAGCACAGAATATTTTCGTTGTTACCATAAAAAATAGATCACTATCACAGAAATAAAACGCAACCCGTTCATTGTTCTCTTTACTGAGATTCGGTGCCTTCTCTCGCGAGTAGAGTTGAGGATAATTATCTACAACGGCGTGGCGTTTGGCAAAGGTTTATGTCCAACTGTGGACTATCGTAAACTGATGATCCACCACAGTAGCCAAATGCGGTTGGTGGATATCACAAGTCCCCGAAAGCTATTTTGTTCTTGTTTTAAGTATATTTACACGTTTTCCTACACTGGAAGATCAAGCTTAGTGGAGATCGAACTCTTGTCTTCTCGAAGCTTTAACGCCTAATACTGCAATAAATACTGCGTTATTTCGTCCACGAGAAATTGAGTAACGAAAATCTTAATTTCAAAATTAATCGTAATCAAAAACATCTTTTGGTATATAAAATGCGGATTTGTCATAAAATGATAAAGGTCTACGGTTGGAGATAGGTCTCCTCCAAAGATGTCCACACCGATCGCTACTGAACCGACTGCATCTAAAAGTAAGGATAATAATGCATCTATCCATATTTTACTGTAGAATATTGTTTCAGGGAACCCGATGGCGATGAACTTGCGGAGTTAACACGAAAAAGCTTGTTAGAAAACATTTCCAAAACCTTAGCTCAACAAGATATAAATGTATTAATTCAAAATATGTTATTAATATTCAAAGAGGTAATATGAACTTTATCAATCATCTTTGCTATATAAATCTGACACAATAGCGATATAAACAATGTAACTATTTCAGATAACTGAAACTTTCACTTCACGTACCCATTACGTATGGAGTGCATCACATATAAAAAAATGGTGCGAAGGCATCAAATGGCATGCGGCAACTACTATCGAGGAGTTAAAAACGGTACAAATTAGAGTTTCTTTGATTTTATAGAACTTTAATAATCTCTCCGCAACAAAGTATCGCTTTACCGTAAGTTACTTTTGAGCGTTCTCTGTTTCTTGATATTATTTAAGTAGGTACCCCAGCAACGTGTATTAAAGCAGTTTGCAATCTTTACTGTGTTATGGTTAGAAAGGCGTTATAGAAATTATACTTACAGGGGTATCGAGACTTATGTTCGTTTTCATCAACAGCTCTCAAAATGTAAATATACGTTAAACCAATTAAAGGTACACTTATCGATAATTTTATTATAATTGATAAAAAATTAGACACAAAACGTTATGGGACACTTTAACTTTAGGGGCTTAATCGTCGGCTCTGTATCTCGTCCCTAATGTTAGTAAAAATCCTTCATAACCCTGTCTTCCCTGCAGAAGCAGAGTTCTTTGGATGATTTCACCCTTGAAGGGTTAGTCCTTGATAAATTAGATTTTGAGAAATTATTTAAATCATCTCATAGAATTGAGGATATAGAGTTTTTTTTAATATATGTGAGGATATAGAGATAAAAAATTAAAAACACTGCGTTTGTGTACATGACCTTGTATTTTCCGTGAAAATACGAATGATTTTTATATTAGATTTTAATATTAGAGATTAGACTAGACTTAAACTGCAACACATTTTGCTTGACGCCATGAGACGTTAGTTGTTAAGTCTCTTTGTCCCAGTCTAATATAGTCATTCTTCTTGATAATCGATATAAAAGTTTTGTTCTCATTTATTCCGGCATAATAATAATATTCTTTAAAAATCATGCATAAATACCACTTAAAACAAACATTAATTTTTAAATTATTACAAACGACAATCCTTCACTCTATTGCCTCGAAACAATGGTGTGTTAGTTGTATAACACATAAATTATATCATTATTCTGTAAAAGAGATTTTAATTTTTTTTTTAATTTTCACCCAATGAAAATTTATGGTTTTAAATTTAATATTTAATAAGACATCAAGAAAATCTAAAATCAAATACACTATCGATAAGTCCTTTCTTTTTAGATTCGCAGTATGTATCACTTAAGTATGCCTTAAGGTGAGGAATACTTTATTAATTTACTGTTTAGTAAATACGGGCATTAACAACTTATTTCCTCAGAGGACGAGCACAGTGTGGGGCAATGCGTATCATCCTATATATTGGGTGATCATCCCGCTCGCCCCGTCGCTTCAGTGATAAAAAGTTTTAATTTTTATCCAAAATTGCCTATCACCTAATTTTCTCGTGGTGTTCAAGACATTGGTGTATAGTAAGATATAAATAGTCTTAGTTTTATCATATCTGTAATCTATTAAAAAATTGTTTTTATAGGCAATAAAAGCAGAAGCTGACTTGATATTTAAACATAGACTTGTGTCTGAAGAAGAAAAGACGAAATATGAATCTATATTGAAGCGATATTTTCAATGCAGCGATAAGAATGGATTGTTTTTTAAACCTAGGATGCGTAACGATGGAGTCTATGTGGAAGCGGTCCACTATAATGTTTGGTATCAGGATACACAAAAAGTTATAAACCAATGCTGTAAGTATCCAATACATATGCTGTTTCAAAATCTACTACTTCTATATATTTTTTTTGAACTATGAAATCAAACGGGCGCTATGTTCACCTGATGATAAGTTATACGACGGACAACTACAATACGGCGCTATTAATGGTGTTAAACAGAGTATCACTATCTCATCACCGTTAAATATACAGCAAAAATACCGCGCTGCCCTTCGGTGACAGAAATAGACGCTTCGGCTGTACTCGTAAACTGAGATCTACCACCAATAAATATGGACATTTTACTAATGTCATTAATAAACCATATAATATATTATATAATACAGTGGAGTCTTTATTGTTTCTCAGTGACTGAAAGTGACACCAATATATTTTCCGAGACCGGGATCGAAGCGTGTGTGGAAATGGCTGCCCTGTGTCTTACTATAGCGCGTTCTGTGAGTATCATAGATTTAAACAACTGTTGTAACACATATGAATTAATTTCAGTTTTACATAAATGCATTATTCTAAAAATATGAGGTGACCATGAGGTGATACTCGGAGTCCCCCATGCCCAGCAAACATCTATACCAGACAGGTGTCCAGTTTTACACGGCGACGTATGCGATAGAAGACGCGTCGTTCAGGAAAAACATCTGCGTTGTTAAAGCTTTTCTACATTCCACATACAGTTTGTTCTATTCGTCAATCGTTTCCAACCTAAGTTGCTGATTGACGAATGAAACAGGGCGTTCCCCATATACTAGTCTTCTTTTAATTTTTAGTGCCGCGTTCATGGACAGCTGGTCCGCCCTCTCATTCCTCTTCCACCCCGCGTGCGCTTTCACTCAGTATATCCTCACATCCTTCCCTTTCTGTCTAACTTTCATTATATTCTCTTTCACTCTTAACGCTAAGGGGTGTGAAGTTCAAAGGGAAGTAACCCGGAAAGTATGAGTTGTGGGTTTTCGTAACATTTTGCGCAAACCCCATTTGTGTGATGCGAACTTAAGCACTAACTTGAACGTTGGCGGTAAAAATAAAACTTGCAATCACTTGGTCACGCTCACAATCAGTGCTATCTGAATAAATACTGCAGCGATTACCTATAAGTATTTTTTTTTCTTTCCTCCGGTATATTCTGACCATCAGCAACATGAACTTGTTACATAATAAGAAACTTTTTGCTTATTAGACAATTATTTTGAACACGATGATATTTTAAATCTATTATTAGAATCTGTAATTTCGTGCTAACTTTGAAATTATGAAGATGTTACTTTGCAAATCAATAAAACCTTATTATACAAATACAAATATTTATCAAAACATTAATATTTATAAATACATAAATTCAAATACGATTAATATGCACTTAATACATACAAACATTTTTGGAAGATATTAGAAATTTCTAATGTTATCCCTGATTCTACCTACAGTTCCTTTCTTTCTTTGCCGTAGTAAATCGGACTCTCTACTAATAATTGTGTAATGCTCTCGTATTTTAATGAATCACACCACAAACCCAGGCACACGTCGGATCCTATAAGTAAATTATAATACAACAAAAAACTAAAAATATCAAGGAATGAAGACACCAAAGTTTTAAGGAATAAAAATGTTATAGATTGGGACAAGCGACGACCGTATCTTTAGTGTCTCACTAGATGGCAATGTACAAAATGTTTTTTTTAATTATTTATGTTCTTCCTTTTTCCGTCTATTGACGGATAGAGGAATAGAAAAATAGCTAG
This sequence comes from Pachliopta kotzebuea, assembly GCA_018246255.1. Lineage (NCBI taxonomy): Eukaryota > Metazoa > Arthropoda > Insecta > Lepidoptera > Papilionidae > Pachliopta > Pachliopta kotzebuea. The sequence continues at coordinate 13,941 of DWLS01001506.1, read as the reverse complement.
TCGCATAGCCAGAATTAAGTTGATACCATTTCTTTGTACTAAGTGGTGCCTCTGTATATTATCTACTTTGTGCTTTGTACGCAGACGAATGGTGGGGCAGTATTGTGCGTAAGCAGCGCTGGGGCGGGGCGTCGCGCGGCAGCGACGATTGTAGCAACCATGCTGCCTGCTGCCTTGTACTTCGTCCAAGAAGTTAACCATTTTAATTCAATTTTTAAAAATGTACGTTATTATTATTATTCATCATAAACTCTTAAACTGTTATTTCCCGCTTATGTAAAAAAATATTTATAATGAAAGTGCCTTCTTCAAAATAATTTGGCGGTGAGATCGAGAAAAGTGTTCTGGTTTTCAACTACTATTTCCCTCTCTTATTAATTATGTATGTAAAGGAATGGACTTTCTAATCTTTTACTTCATCAAACCATTTTTGCGTGTTTACCAGTAGCAGGTTTTTCAAAAATTTAACCGTCGTTGATCAACCTTGAGAACTCATAACTCCTCTTTGCAGATGTTTGTGTAATGCAAGCTACAAAATTTTTCTTCTTTCCTCATTAATGCGATAGAAATCTTTGTAGACGCGAATTCGTTTCAGGAGACTGGCGAAAGTGGAACCGATTAAAACCTTAGTTTTATGAATCTACTGCTACAGCAGCACTACTGTTTTCCCTTGTCTACAATGGGAGTTACAATATTCTGGGCGAGCATGCTTCCACAGCCACATTCATTTAAAATATGTTGGCCTGTTTATTTTGCAGGCTTTATCTTCGGCCACTGATAGCACCCGGACACTCATAGTTATTGAAGAATCTGCGATAGACAGTGACACACTAGCGTACATTGAAGCGTTGCGTTGCGCTAATACTCTACACGCTGTGCCTGCCAACATCGTGCCATCTCTGTCACATTCTCAATCTAATGAACAGCAGATGAAGCGTAAGTATTGTTAAAAAAACTATTAACTCACTGTAAATAACTGAAAATTAATATAACTCTAACAAAAAAAATTAAGAAGTCGTGTCATTTAATTTATAATTTTCTTAGCTAGACATTGCTCAACAAAGTATTCAAATGTGTGGTCAGTATTTTTAACTAATAATTATTTAATCGACTCTCCATTTAATGTTCCCACTGCAGGTACTCAGGACCTTCTCACACATGAGCGATTAAAGGCCATTTATCCACTACTCTGAACAATGTAATTAGATAAATATTTATGGTTCTGAAATCTGTTATTCTTGGAATATCTAGGATTTTTCATAATGTTTTCCTTCACCAAATGCTGAGTAGGACCGTCCGCTTCAAAAATTGTGCTTTTGCGGCTCCAGTTGCAAAATAATTCATCCGTAATTTCAGATATTAAACAGCATTTAGGAATTGTATTACTACTTGATAAAAATCAAGAAAATTTATCAGATTTAATAGAGAAATATCCATTTCTTCATAACGATTGTAACATTGTGTGGTTGGAACAATGGTCTGATGAAACCTTACGGCAGATGCCACCACTGATCGTTCAGAGGTATTACATAAATTGCGAAACACATGCGTAGTATATATTACACAGTGTTGTTTACATAATATAAAGTCTGTTCACGTTTTTCAAAAGCACTAAAATATTTCATATTTATTAGCACGAAGTTGTATTATATTACGTATATGGACAATGTAGTAAATGCTTGCTTTTATTTAATTACCTTCAGTTTGGATTCGTGAAAACAATGTAATGTAAAAACCATGATATTTCTAACATCGTTTTAAATATGTAATTATCTTTTTTATATATATTTATCGTTCCCCTTCATGTTGTGGGTAAGAGTCCCGTTTTTCTACAATCTCCAATATAACCTTACATCCTTTCCTTTTTCTCTCGCTTTCATTACGTTCGCCTTCACTCTCAACGCTAAGGGATGGAGGGTGTCAGCTCTTGTGACGGTTACGAGGGCGGACCTAGAGTTGATCATAATTGACTATTGTAATTATCTTTGAGTCATGTGGAATTTTACCCATTGAAACCCACTCGGTAATCACCCACATTGCATTACAGGGACGCGTTATATGGTGAATCCATACACTACGCCTAATAACGTCCCTCGGCCGTAACCCACCCCAGTAATACTGCTACGACAGATACGAAACTAACTCGTGCTTTTTGTCCACTTTGGGCTTGCTTAATGGGCAACAAGGGCCAATCATCCTACGCACTTTCATAGTCCGTAACTCAAAATCCCTTTTCGTTGCCTTATACAGGCATGTCTTACATTAGTACTATTCTTGATAACCAGGGACAGAAAGACAGGGGTGTCCGCTTTCGCCTCCATATCTCTCCGGGCGAGATTGGCCTTCTCCCGATACCGCTCAATGGTCTCTTTCTGAACCATAACGGTTTCCCAGAAGAAGACCAGCGCCGTTCATGTACCCTTTTCCCGCCAGTGGAACCACTACCACTTCAGACGGTGCACAGTAATTAGTAGTAATTAGTCTATCAACTCTTGCCTTCGATGATTTAAAAAAAAGTTAATAATTTTTATCCAGGTTATCAAAAGAGGGCGCGTCAACTATTACCAAGGAAGATATGGACACAGTACCAATTCATGGATTCATCAACATTTATAAGAGTATAGACGTCGAGTGGTTACGCTCTCCCTACCGATATATTAACTTCATCAAAACGTACTACTTTATACTTAGCAAGAAGAAAACGGAACTTCTACAAAGGAAACTAATGCTTTCGGTTTGTATAGTTTTCATCAAAAATTAATGTTAAAAAAATCAGGCCACTATTTCATTACGAGGCCTGGCCACCATTAAAGTTATATAATGCCTTTTATTTTAAATTATATAGAGTATGAATAATATTGTTTATAGTCCGGTGTCGATGCTTTACGTCGTGCTCGAAGCGAGGTAGCAACACTGCAGGCGGAGGCTGCCGAGCAAGAAGTCGCACTATCGGAGAAACAGATGGCAGCAAACAGTGCGTTGGATCAAATAGGTGCTACCGTGCGTTCTACCACCGACAAGAAAGACGAAATGCATGCACTAAAAAAAAATATAGAAATTGAAAATGAAAAGTTACAAATCAGGTGATATTTTACGTATTTTAATATTTCCTAAGCGCTTGACCTTTTTCCTTCTTTAAAAGACTAACATTTGACTTCAATTTCACATGGTGCTAAGTGACAATAACACCATAAATGATGAACCGTCCGCGCCCATAATACTCTGCCTATCGTACATATGGTGATAGGCGGAATACAGCAATGCACCACATGAGATTAGTAACCAGCTATATGGGTTCTAAAAACCCAACCAATAAATAAACTCCAAAACCTGTGGTTTAGGAATCCTGTCATCGACCTCCATATACGCCATGAAGACCGACTGTACTTGCCATTCAATAATTTACCATCTCATAAATGATTTTTTCCTTAAGAGTTTATTCTGATTGAAGAGGAATTAACGAAAATAAAACTCACAGATACATAATTATATCATTGTAAAAATCAAAAACTTTACACCTTATTTAGATAAAAATTATTTATATTATTTCCTCCTATCTTTCAAAATAATGTTTTTCTAAATACAGGAGCTTTGTGAAAGTTTGTTTTCAAGAACTTGTAGTCAACTATGTAATTATTAAAATACAAAATCTTTAAAAGCAAAGCCGAATAAGTTGCAGTAATAATAATATTTGTCTCTGATTCATTTCAAATATATTTATTTTTTAAACTTTTTAGAAAAAGAGAAATCGAGGCAGAATTGATGTTAGTGGAGCCTGTAATTAAAGCAGCGCGAGCAGCCGTTGGTGATATACGACCAGAGTCGCTCAGTGAGGTATAAGTTATACCATCATAAGCAAAAAACAAAAAATTTCAGCGATGTGTAGCCAAAATTGTGTGTAAAAAAGCGTTCAGACAGACAGCGGTAATTAAATCTGAGTCCAACATAACTTTGTTACCACTGAAGTGGAACGGTACCTCATCACAAGAAAAAAAATAGTATCTAACATACTAAAACTTTTGATTGTTCATATCTTATTGACATATGATCAAAATGAATTCACTGTCAAAGGTGAGGTCGCTGCGTGCGCCGCCAGATGTAGTGCGGGACGTACTCGAGGGTGTCCTGCGTCTAATGGGCATCGCGGACACTTCTTGGCACTCTATGAAGAATTTTCTTTCTAAGCGTGGCGTCAAAGAAGATATAAGGTTGCTTATTATTGTTGTGTATTGTATTGATTATATTTTCCCGATTGGACATTAGTCAAGAGAAATACCTGGTTTTTTTATTTAATAAACTCTTCATTTTCTATATACATACTGTAAAGTACAAAAATGAAATCATATAAAGTACGATAAAAGTATGTATACACATAAAAGTGGAAGCTTTAATAAAGTACTCTTCCGGCAAACCTATAACAAAAGAAATTTTAGTAAACAACTCAGCTGGACCGTGATGTACTTAAATAATAGCAGATTTACAACTACATAAAAAAAAATGCATTTGTGGACAAAATGTATGTCAATAATTTGTGTTCTTCATGCAAAACCTTTTGCAGATGCTTAGATGCGAGTCAAATTAGTAATGAGGCGTTGCAATCAGTACGGAAGCTCCTAGAACGTCGCGGTGGTTCGTTCGAACAGACCGCAGCACGACGCGCGAGTGCTGCGTGTGCACCGCTCGCGGCGTGGGTGCGCGCCAACCTCGACTACGCAGACGCACTGGCTCGCGTGACGCCTCTTCAAAAACAGCAGAAGGAATTGCACAGGTACAATAGCCCATCTTTTATATTCTTCTTTGCCATCATTTCCTTAACGCAGTAAATTTGCTATCTACAACGTGTTATTTATGTCCACGTTTTTTGTTACTGTATCTCTCTTACACATATTTTTCTCTTCTGTTTTGTTTGTGCAAATAAATGTAAATAAATAAAATATAGTACTAATTGGAAATAAGAAACAGCCATTGCAGCGATACCTATCAAACCGAAGGACTTGCAACCATTAAATTGAATGTATGGTTCCTTTAAACATAAATCCCGAACAATTTTTCTTATTTTACATGGAAAGAACTCTAAAACAGACAATTCAAAACTGTTTAATACTTTTCTGCAGGAATTTACAAGAAGCAGAGGCGGAGTTGGCAGCATTGTCAAGCGGTCTCAACACTGTAGAGGAGCGCGTAGCGGCACTTAAAACGCAACTCGGGCAGCACAGCCGCGATGCCGCTACACTGGAATTCAAATTAAATGACGCCAAGAGGACTCTTGAAGCAGCACAGAACCTTCTGGATCAGTTGGCTGATGAATACGAGGCTTGGGAACTTGATGTTCGTACGAGAAATAATTGTTTCGAAGGCCGTACAAGATTCAAAGCTTGATCTTATATCTCTACTGCATTTATTTATACACTACGCTAGCCAAATTAAAGTTGGTTAATGTCACATGTCCATGGAAGCTGTAGTTCTTAAAACCGGTTTCCTTAATTATTGTTTTAACAGTTCGAACACAAAAGAGATCGTACTCACGCCTCCTCAAGACATAGAATGTGCCCACATTGATTACTAATTTTAGTACAAAATTTTCACGTGCACATAGCATTTGCTACGTTCAAAGTTTTGAAAAAGTACTATCAGTGTTGCCTAATTTTTTGTTTACATTATGTTTTTCAGTTACAACATATATCTAAAGAGATATCAGAGGTAAATATCCGTTCACTGCTAGCTGCTGCTTACATAGTCTACCTACCCGAAATGACAGAGCCACTAGCTAGGTAAGAAAACTTTTGCAATGTATTATAAGTCACTTGATCAAATTTGTGATACGCTCTTTAGTAAAAGAATATTAAGACTAAAAGAGAAGGACTAAAGTAAATCCTGCCTATCGTAGAAGACGAAAAGATTTTCGAATACGTACGCCTTGAGAGGCTTATTTTAAAAAGCGAGCCCGAGGAAAAAGCAAGTACAAAATGGTCACGTGTTCGTCGAATGACGCTAACTTGATTTTATATTATTATTATTTTATAATAATCATTTAATCAGCAAATCTTTGTAAAGATTACTGATAGTTGGTGATATTACTGTATAATATTTGTGATGCACTTAAAAAAATATTTCCTTTTTTTATTTTTCAGAAATTGTATGAGAAAGTGGAGCGTAATAGTAGGATTAGAAGATGAATCGTTTTCAGTTATCAATTTTTTGGCGACACCCGAAAAACAAATGAAATGGGAAGCCGAAGGACTTCCAATGGACCAGACAGCTATCAAAAACGCTGTGCTTATCGACCAGGTAAGTTAAACTACTAGTCAGGTAATTTAGTTACTCGATCAGGTAAATTACATAGGTGCACCGGACAGTTTCTCAATAAAATGTTGCATCCAGTGACTGTAAAAACACTGTCTATTGGCCGCATCATGGATAAACATTGACTTTTGTTAGATATTAGACGTATGTTAAAAAAGTTACAAAGTAAAAAGTAATGTAATCTCGCACATAGGTACATATTACCTGTCTTTACTCAGTAAAATGACTATAATCAGAGTACATCAAAATATATTATAGCACTTTATTAACGCTATAAAGTACACAGGAGTAAAATCAGCTCCGCAAATTAGTGTTCATTACTAATCAAAAGTCCAATGCCATGTGCATTTTTCACAGAAATAAAACCATTCTTATCATGATCAGCCGATAGCGATTTACTGCTAAACCTGACGATCTAGTGATGTCAGCATCAATCTGTTTTTCACGACCTCCTCCTCCGTAAATATCGAGTGAAAATTACAATTGTTATTTTATCTACAAAAGACCATTGCTTTTTCAATAATATTTTACTTATTGCAATCATCGTTGCAGGCACTTAACACTAACAAATGCGGGTTAACACCGTTGGTCATCGACCCGGACGGAGAAGCCGAGGCGTGGTTAAGGAACACCTTGGCTGATGCGCAGTGCGAGTTTGTCGCATACCACAGCGATAAACTGGCGACTGCAATGCAATACGCTTCACGGTCTGTAAATGTTATCTAAAACAATTTAAATTAGTTTTACATCTTAACTTATTGGCGAAAAATACATTAAATCTAAGGGTCTTTTTCCTTTGTATGTAGAAAATAACAAAACGCACAAAACGTCACGAGGGTCTTCTCTGACAAAGACCCACCGCAGGTAACAAGATAACAGACGCTACAAAATTTGAAAATTATGTTTAATTAATATTATATTTAATTATTAATATTAATGATCTATAATAATTATAATATTTAATTACACTAAGAGTCTTAAAAAGGTTGAAGCGCATGCTCGTGATCACGGAAGTGGACATAAATCGACTGCCACGCGTGTCGAGTACTAGTCCGTGGGTGCTAGTGTGCCGCACGGCGCTGGCGCAGGGATCGCCACCCGCTACGCTGTCGCCGGTAAACTGCGCCGCCAGCCTGCACGGCCTCACAGGTCGGTACCTAGTTAACCCGGTCAGAATGAAGTAAACTACCTAGTATTAATATTTTTTTATATATTAAAAAATATGAATATACAGTATTATGTTATTTGTTGAATAAAGATTTCTGTATTTTCTTTCCCAACTACCAATACAGTTAACTTTATCGCGTGCATTCTTAGCGAGCCCGCTTCGCCTTCCATGGTCTGATCTCTAACTGTTACAGATTATTTTCAATCCATTAGATAATAAGACGAGCAAGGCATTCTCTTGATGGTAAGTGATATGCCTGCCCATAACAATGTAGCGTTGGTTAAGGTGGCAATGTTTAACTGCACTACATTGCGGTCGTCGCCTTGTGACGTAAGTTGTCAAGTCTTGTTACCACAGTAATTTCACTAGTTTACAGCATCTTTCAAACCGAAACACAGAAATGTTTGCACGTTACTTTTTCACGGTGGAGATAGGAACTGCGATGGTACTTATCTAGACCTGTGATCAGTATAACGGAGACCTATTACCTGTAATCACTTTCACAGATCAACTAGTCGCCTATGCCTTACAACAACAGAATCCTGAAGTTAACGAAAAAAGTAAAGAGATCAAAATAAAGAAAGCTGTGTTACAAAAACAACAGATTGAGTTACAGGTTACTTTTCTTTTTATAATTTCATTCTCGAATAATTAATTTTATCTATATATTGCTATCAAAATTTTGGGATTGCTAAGTTTATCAAATAACTTATAATTATAACATTATAGTGATCATTATAATTATCACCATCATAATGGTCGCTGTTTTCGTGAACACGATCATAGTATTCTCTGACTAGGTACAGTGCTGTTAGTCATTTGGCTAATTGAGACAGCACATTAGAGACTGGATTCGAGGACCCGCAGTCAGTAGCATAATAGGCAGTCGGCTTCCCACACAACATCGAACTAACCTTAACAATACCTACCTGCATGTGAATTTTCAAAACGTTGAGGAAGAACCGGTGGTTTTTCTATTATAATTATACACTAGACTGATTGTAGACTTGTCTGGTTATATCCAGAACCGAACAGTCGCAAGCCGATGATTAATGTTGATGATTCTCATATGATTTGTTATGCAAACATATTAAAAGCTCTAGATAATTTTATCAGTTTCTATAATAACGATAAATACATAGTTTGTGTGCTAATAAATCTCTTAACCAAAATTAATGCAGTCCCTGTTTTTAAAAAGCTTTAAGAAAATAGTTCATTGTTTCCTACAGGAAAATCTCTTAAGAGAACTTTCAAAGAACAGCGACATTTTACACGATTCGAACCTGTTGGCCTCATTGAACAACACGCGGGCGACCGCTAACACGATACGTGAAGCATTAGAGCTGGCAAAAGCGTTGGAAGTTGAAACTCGCAGCGCATACGTGGTGTACGAGCCCTTGGCAGGGCGCGCTGCTCAGCTGACTTTGGCCGTGAAAGAACTGGCGAATCAGCATCCTCTGATCTCACTGCCTATTGACACCATGCAGCAATTATTCGTTGACGCACTTCGTAAAGCCGGGGTGAATATTTTTTTAATCTATACTTGATCTATTTACTGTCAGAAATTATAACCTAGCACTAGAGTTAATGTGATTAATAACAAACTTATTAAAATGAAAACAATATTTTATTTTAGGACTTCAACAATGTTAATCTTGAACAAGTTATTAAATACTTAACGCGGCGTGTCGTAGAAAGAATACTTTTAAGTTTACACAAAAAGGACAAGTACATCGTCGTCCTGTATTTGTTGAAGCTAGTTTACAATGAATTGATACCCGAAAACGTAAGTCATATTGTGCTTTCATAAAAAAAACAAAAAGAATTTCAAAATTACTATTGTAACCTACCATTACATATATATCTCCTTGTGATAGTTATATGAACATTGGTAATTATCGCGCGATAAAATTTAATTTTTTTATGTATTGCGTACATAGGTTTTTTATATGAATTTGTTTTTAAAATGAAAACAAAGTAAATAAAATTATGAATAAAACTAAATTTACTATTTAATTTCAGCTGTGGAATGTATTTGTCGGTAACTTCAGTATATTAGAGGATCAACACACAATTGACGAGATCAAACAAAAATACAAATGGGTACCGGAAGATTATTTAAAGAAATTAGCACAGTTGAAGGTAACCTTTTTAAATTGTAAAATTCTGGTATTTGATGTCATAATCTTCCTGCCTCTATTCCTAATTCACGAGAAATAGACACAATCTGTCTTCTTTCGCCTTGCTGTTTGGCAACTTTGGCATGAGTTTTACTTTCCGCATTTTACCCGATTTCGATCCTCCTTGGGAATGTTCTTGTTTAAGAAAGAACTCCCACTTTCGGTTAGTAAGAGGTACGCTGGCAGAAATGTCTAATTCATTATTGGGTACTTTACTGCTTTTTTTTTCTGATGAAGTCGATGCTTTCGGCTACTATTATGGCCGCGAAAGCTTCATCGAAACCTGAGCTCGCGGATTCGGACTCCGCGAGCTGAATTACATATACATAAAAAATATGTAATATAAGGGAGAGGAAAGAGACGAGGGAAGGAGGAAGAGGTGGGCAGAGATATAGGTGGGAAGAGAAAGGGGGAGATGATACAATAGATACTTATATATGTAAACTGTACCTTAACCTAATTCCGTACTCGGAGTAGGAAAAATGAGTCGCGGTGGCGCGAGCTACTCGGTCGTCGGAGGGGGCACTTTACTGCGATTTGGATTCTCTTTCGCCTTTTATGACACCCTCCGATTAAAAGAGGATAGCACTATTCTAATCCGTGTTTATTTTTTTTTTAACCGCAGATGAATAATGAAGAACTTTTAAATAAGATGTGCTTAGAGAAACCGGCTTTGTGGTTGGAGTTCCAACGCAATGGCGACTTAGGCAGTTTGAATGAACTGCAGCTGAGCGCTTTCGAAACCGTGGCTGCAGTGAGCGTCGTACGCCCGGATACTCTGTACAGAGCTATAGTTACCTTCGTCGATTCCGTGTTAGGTGGGTGATTTTAAAAATTTTGTTTTCTTTATACTTGTGAAAATATCAAGAAATGATACTTAGCTTATTCATCGTTCTTGTTAATGTGAAGGATGCAACGAGCAGAAACCACTTAAACAAGGAGTCAAACGGTATTTTTTCGGAAAACGCTTTCGCTTACCTACTTGCTTTCACAGAACTATAAACAGGTTATGTCAAACTACTAAAACCTCTACGATGTTCCATCATCGTTTCACTATGGCAGGGCCATGAGAACACTTTCGCACACCTCTGCGATTCCGCCTGCGCCGACTGCACCGCGCAGCTCCTCCTCGGGGGAAATGGTATTCTCAATATATATTATGATATGCTCGGCCTCTCGGCCTCTCATCCTCACCTGAACAACGGATCCCTCCCCATCCATCACCCAGAGGCCATGGGAGCCAGCAGAACATGCTCTCACGGCTCCCTGTGGCGGATCTGGTTTTGGGCTCCGCCGGTCACATTATACGGCCTCGAAGGATAGGGAGAGCATTGAAACGCAATACCGACCCTCCTTTCCCCGCGACTTCAGCTCAGCTACAGTAGGCAGTAATCACGGCGCGTAGCACGCCGTACTCTGCCCCCGTAATTCTCCGGTACACACGCGAAATGAACTGCTGGAGCTCACCTAAAGGGGTCATGTAGTGCCGGTCCTACGTCTACATGTAGAATCCTCTTATCTTCACCGTAGGAGACCAAGTCACGGCTATTGAGCCTCACCGCTACAACAAGGCGGGAACCAGTTCGAGGGGAAAAGAATGATTGCTAACACACTGTCACACACAGAACTTGTTTACAATATCACTTCATCTTTGTACAAGTAAATATGAATTTAACGGCAACAATACCAGAAGTATTTAATTTAACTAAATTTATGTTTAATTTAAGAGACATATTATTAAAAAATGTTGGGATGAAATCCTGTGCAAGGTCGTAACATCGCAGTTAATGCCTCTTATATCATCCACATGACTAGGCGTAGACGCGATGTGCCGCAGTGATGTGGTTCTGCTTGCGGTCAGCTGGGCTCGGGAACGCCCAGTGCTACTGCTCTCCGCACACGCGACCGACGTACTCGTTGCGCACGCGCATACTCTCACCCAGGTATTTTTAACTCTTCATTTAAAATATCATCTTCCGCAGATTAGTTATGTGTATGGCCTAACAAACTTTTTAACAACAAAATTGATTCCCAATAGACATTATTTAGCTGATGAATTACGTACGAATCATAAAGGTTTTTTTTTTCACAGTGGTACAGGTTAATGTTTGACCACGATCCCACCTAGTGTTAAGTGAAGATGTGGTATATAATGGTAAAGCGCATTAACGTAGCAAATCTCTATTCACTCTTTTTTTCTCTCTCTTCTCTTTGTTGGTTGTATCACACCAGTAGTGCTGCAGAGTGTTGCCTTCTCTCATTCAAAAGGAGTCGCAAAAAGGAATTAAATATTGCCGAAGGGTTAACAGTGTATTAAGAGTTAGATGTTGCTATCTGCATTTCTTAAACGATGACAATGGTTTTCACAACAGCATTCCAAAGAAGGATTGACTTCAGGCAGGCAGCCGATTGTAATACATGTACCGGAAATTTTTTGATCTCGCATAAAGTGAGAACAGGGTAAAGAGCTTATAATTAATGATGAGCAATTGCATAAATTTTTGTCCTCCCAAGTGATAAGTTACAGGTAAATAAGAGATTTGAAAGATGTTCACTTGCATTTTGATTTCGCTTGGACAGTGAAATACTTATTGTCATTTTATCTTCGCTCTTTCAGTTATTGGTTTATTGTTATGTACAAGTTGAGCATATAGTGACTCTTTTCAGGTGGGCGTAGAAGAAGGCCAGGAAGCATGGCGCGCCGCGGTAGACTCGTGCGGCAGTGGCGGCGGTTGGGTCGCAATCGTGGTGGCTGCCTCGCCCTTCACCCGTGAACTATACAACTTCTTGTTGGAGTACACTCAGCGTTCAGTAAGAGATAACTAAATAGTGTAACAATGAACATATAAAACACTATTTACTTAAAGAGCAATAAGTTTTATATGCTATTTTAGTTACCAAAGGCCTTTGTAAAACTGAAATTTTATAACATTCAATGTATATTTTTAAAAGAATTACATATTTACCATTATTTAACGAAGAGTTAAAACGACTCTCCATTGGAAGAGATACAACCGCCCATAAAATGTAGCGGCTATTATAATCATGAAGTGTACTCGTCACTTTGAAACTAATAATGGTTCGTTACAATAGTAATTTTAGAAAATTAAAGCCACACTAGAATAACTTTGTACACTATTGTTTTTGGCAGAAATACTACACGCCTTTGCCTTCTCTTTACACACCATAAAGCAATATACATCTATTAATCCGCCATCGGATAGCTACACTTCCAGGAGCAGGAGCAACATTAGGTTAGGTTTAGGTTAATAGGCCTTGGGCCCCGTGATTCGCGTGCCCAACATCAGATGAGCTGTATACATCGCAAAAGACGGGTCGGAGCCCTCATCATCAAAAAATATAATATACTTCTAATGTTTATTCTTTTTATTTCTGTTTGTTCGCAGAAAGCTGATTTTAATAGCGATTTTCGTCTCTGGGTTGTAGCCGAAGACCGAGAAATACCTTTCTACATAGCGAACCTATGTGTCACTGTTATTCTTGAGGTTTGGATTTAAATTATACTTTTTTTAACGGATATGGGGTAACACATGGCCTCTATTACACGAAGATAAGTGCCAATAAGGCCGTGGATGACGAAACTAGCTAGTAACAGGCCTAATAATACGAATACGAAATACGAATCATTGCTTTTAAAGTGCAAGCTAATCGCTTCTTTGGTGATATTATCAGTATAATGTTTTAATGGTTACATGTCTGTCTGTACATATAGCCTCCAGAGAGTGTGAAATACAACATAGTCGGCACACTTTCCGCGTGGGGACGTTACGAGGCAGATGCGGCTTTGGTACGCGTGCACGTCTGCCTAGCACTGTTTCATGCGCTCGCACAGGAGCGACGTGCGTACATACCGCACGGTAATGAAACCATGAGATTTATACTTTTTAAAATAATTACCAATTTTTTTCTAATGATTATTTAAAAATTGCGTGAAAGGTGCAAAAGAAAGATGGTTGTTTAAGTAATTGACTTTTGACGTTTTTTTTCAAAATTGACGACTTTTGACGAATTTTATTTTAAAAAATAAAACTGATGATTATCGTGTTAGTTCGTCTTCGTAGAAAGTCCCTTGCAAAATAATTTTAAAATTACTTAAAATTGAATAAATAAAATAAAAATGTTCCTATCAAAATTATTAAAAATTTTAAATTATCAGTACTGTTAAACAGACCATTAATTTTTTTTATTTTTTTTCGTATGATGTCGATGCTTTCGGCCACTATTATGGCCGCGAAAGCTTCTTCGGACCCTGCGCTCGCGGATCCGGAC
>DWLS01001505.1:0-21477 GCA_018246255.1 Pachliopta kotzebuea | reverse complement strand
CCGGACCCGCGAGCTCAGGGGCCGATGAAGCTTTCACGGCCATAAAAGTGGCCGAAAGCAACGACATCACCCCAAAAAAAAAAAAATAAATAAAAAAAAAAAATAGTATGTTTCTCCTTGCACATGCTGTCTTGGTAAGTTCTACACACAGCAACAATTTCTACTGCTAGACAGTATGTAACTATAGAAGTTACTAAGGTTACTTCACTTACAATCTTTTGGTTAAAATGATGAAAACAATGTGGTGAACACTTAGGTGAACCGTTCTGTTCGCAAGCAATAAAGATATATAATGATGTAACGTTTTTATGACTCAGTTACTTAACGTACAGTAATGTTAATAAATACAACCGCAGTAATGTTTAATAGGAAACGACGCAGTATGATTATTTATTAGACATTCCTATAGAATATTCATACAAATGTAAGTAAAAACAATATTATATTAAGTGTTGTAAACAAAAGACCATTTTACTTGATACATGACAGTTTTATATTTACAGTTTTATAGTTTTATTAAATTTGAATACTTTAAAATTATTGTAAAAAGAAATTAATAGATATCAACACTGGTTTTGATAGATGCATATTGAAACCATTATTACATGTTCTGTACTTTAAGGAGATATCAAATAATTATAATAACATACTGTTATAGCAAAAAATATCAAAATAGGGACAAAATGAAACTCTGTGTTTATATTTGAAATGAAAATATATAAAAAACTATTATTAACAAAAATTTGTAACTATTTTAGTGTTATTATAATTATATAATTTTTAAATACCTCTATCGAAGTATATAGTAATTCTGATCTCGTGGTCAATATCAAATATCAGCAAGTACAATATATCATTACTGCGCTTTAGTTGAATAGTAATTGAACGATGGAATGCAGGATGTTGTGATTATGTAAATATTAGTATATATGTACAAATAAACCTCCGCGTACTCTGGCAATCTATATGAATAGAATCCAGTTTGTATGTAAACATCATCATTGACAAATAGTACGGAAAGACGACCCATGCGTCTTATTATCCATGTCTCTATAATCTTATAAGAAAAATAAAATGTTCCAGAACGACCTCATAGCTAATTTTCATGATTTGGATACAAGGGACATAAGTTTGATTTTCAGAGAAATTGTTCTTTTTTGCTTTTCTCTTCCTCCCACAGTGCTAACTCTGAACTCTCATATCTTCTTAACCGGAACAGCTATAGACTTTTTATTTCGGATTTGTCCTCTCCATATCCCGTACTTTATTTATCCCGAAGGGTATCCATGTAGCTATCCCGATTTAAAGGTAACAAGTGTTATGGATTATTAAAGTCAGCACATCAGTATCTTTTACGCTGTCGCAATCTGGTAAGAGACTAGGGTAAAAACAAAGTTATAAGTTGTGATATTTTTATCTGTATTATTTTAAAACGAAAATTTGGAATTTTATAGTTTAACTTGCGTAGAAGTTGTTGTTCAAGACAATGTTGAATTTGTTTTCTCGAAGACGTGATATTTTTAGTAAACAAATCTCTGCGATGAGACGAGCTAATTTAATGTAGGGTTGAAGTGTATGGAAGTGCTTTTATCAAAATAAATTTCAGTTCCATTAGAAAATTTCATTACACATAACTAGACAGACGCGTGTCATATATAAATTATACATTTTTAAGGTATCGATAGGGTGTAAGTGCTTCTAAAATACCTCACGGGACGTAAGTCAAAGTCACCTGCTCGTCGTGCATACTGCTAATCAATAAACGAGTGTATGGCTCCCCACCAACCAGTATGGGGCCAGCGTGGTGGAAGACGGCTCAAATCCCCTATCACTTGGGAAGCCTATGTCCAACAGTGGATGTTTATGGTTTGAAGAAGAAGAGATCGATGAGATGATCTACACTTACAGTAAAACGTACAATTGAAGAATTGTCATACGATAGACTGTTGGTAGGTCTCCATAATCGGAGGTAACTAGGTCGATACCACCGCAGCTACTATTGCAACAGACAAGTACTGAGTAAACTTTACTGTGTTCCATTTTGAAAAGTGTTACAGCTAGTGAAATTACTGGGGTAACGAGACTTAAAACCTTGTGTCTCACGGCGAAAAGCTCAATTTAGTGTTGTATGTACCACTTTAACCAGGGCCACTTCATAGACAAGCGCATCACTTACCATTAAGTGAACGCCTTGTTCATCTCGTTGCTTTTAGCATAAAAAAGCATATCCTGCTCATTTCCATTGGTCTGTCTCTTCGCTTTAGTAAATCTACTAATTACATTCATAATCAGCCGATTGACGTCCACTGCTGGACATAGACCTCTCTTAATATTGGGAGGATTTGAGCCATTTTCCAACACGCTGGCCCAATGCAGATTAGTTTGTCGATTTGCAGGGTGCACCACGAGCAGGTGAAGTTGGCTTGGGTCCCATGAGTCGTTGTGTGGGTTTCCTTAGATCCCGTATTACTTTATAAATCAGAATGAACAGAAAAGAAACTACGAGCTTTAGATATAGCTTCACGTTGATGATGATTTTTTATTCGAAGTGATGAACGTGCAAAGCGTTCACTTGATAGTAAGTGATACGCTTGCGTATGATATATTCATATTAATGTAGGAAAATTACATATATTTGTGGTTTTACACCATTCTATTATTAGACTGACACTATAATAGAGTATTCCGGT
Source organism: Pachliopta kotzebuea (assembly GCA_018246255.1). NCBI lineage: Eukaryota > Metazoa > Arthropoda > Insecta > Lepidoptera > Papilionidae > Pachliopta > Pachliopta kotzebuea. Next base: position 18,787 of record DWLS01001505.1, on the reverse strand, counting down.
ACTGTAATAATACGCTACAAATGTATTCTGTTTTTGTATACATTATGATATTAATTACAACATTAATTGAACTGTTGCACGAGGAAATCGTTAACGACTACAGAATGTTATCATGAGAGCTACATTTTATTTTATTATAACTTCAAAAGGTAACTTCAATGCTTAAACAGCGTATACTTGACTTTTATCACTAGTCATAAAGATGCTGACTACTCTCTATAGGAAATAACCTTTCATATATATACAAATTTAAGGATTGTATAGCGAGTAATTTCTATAATTGCTCATAAAATTAATAACAATTATTATTTTTGTTTAATTGTCTGCTTTTTCCGGTTAAGCTCTAAAAGATTTTTATCGTTTTTAATGGGTTTTTATTAACATAATCTTTATATCTTTACCAGTATATATACCTCCGTACCACGCACTACTGCCTTATCCAAGTTGTAGGTTTGATAACATTCAACATTCATCAGCCGATGGACGTCCGCTGATGGATGTAAGCTACCCATAATAATAGGGGGAATTTGGGTCATCTCCTATCATGCTGGTCCAATGCGGGTTGGTGGGACGCCAGAGCGCGTGTTGATTAAAAAGGTGCAACACTAGCCATTGAGGTTCGCTTGGGTCCCTGAGTTTCCGAGGATGACGATGGCTAGATCAGGTCTCCGGCCATTGTGTTAGTATACATGAATTAGTCTCCGGGAAAAGTTATCTCCTCATAGCATTAGAGAAGCCGTGTTAGTGTTCCATACGAAGACCACCGAGTAGGGTTTTAGTGGTTAAAAATACATAATCCTGACTTCCTGCTGAAAGGAAGGTTTCTTTCAAAGATTTACGCCTTTTCCCCCACCAAAAAAAAAACAATTGTCCTGTGAGTTACGTGGGAACTCCTTACACTCTTCGACTACATTATAACTTACTTATATTTAATTTTTCATAAAATACCATTAGTGCTGTAATCATTAAACAATAGAGATCAAGCGAAGGTAATCACCAAAATCCTTCTTTCAGGGCTGTACTATACCAGTACATACAAATGTTTTCTTTTTGATGATGATGTCTAAGTCATCAGCAGCTATTACCGTCGCGAAGGCTTCGTCGATCCCAGAGCATGGGATTCCGCAAGCTATGTAGTTAAAATTGGGGTAATTTAAAAATTGAACTGTATCACCTGATATCAAATAATAACATGTAATAGCAGTTAACTTAATTACCTATTCGACCTCCAAGCTATTTTTAACTTCGCTCGCTGGTAAGCAATAACGCGTTTGAATCGTCTAATCTTAAACACGATAAACTTGAAACGTGTAGGTCATTCGGATTTATTGGATATTAATAACTTTTGTGGTTAGGTATAGGAATCAAAACCGTTCACGCTAAAAGCGATAGGAATTCATGAATTGTTTATAAAGGACAGTTTTATTTAAACAAATGGCGGATAGCTTAAGAGATTTTCTTCTTATAATATTAGACAACTAGTAGTTGCCCGTTGCATTCGCAACTTAAAAAACTAAAAAATAGTATAAAATTCATAAATTCATAACATTGTTTCTCTCTATATATATATATATATATTTTACAGATATATCTGTCATTAAGTTGACGTAGCGACATCCCATTCTATACGGACGCACCAAAAAAGGAAATATATTAAAAGCATAATTTTTATTTACTTAAAAGTATATTTACTTGTGTCTAGTTATTTTCATTGTTAGAGAAAATACTGGTCTGGATACAATTCCGTTATTTACTGGTGGTATGTCTGTTGCCGGAGACCGTCAAGGTACCACTGCAGCTCCTATTGCAGCAGACAAACAGTACTCAGTAAAAATTATTGTGTAACAGTTTAAAGAGTGCTGTATATTAATGATATTACTGGGATTATGGGATTTAACATTTTATTTCGCAAGACGACGAGCGCAATGTGATGGTGTGTCTGGATATCACCCGTGTCATGTTGCTATGGGTAAGCGTATCACTTACCATTTTGGTTAACGTCTTGCTAGTTCGTCGTCTCATAGAATAAAAAAATCAATGACTGTCATTTTATTGGTGAAATAATCATTAGATTAAAAAATAATACTTAACATTATAGTTGCGACTTTGTTTTAACTACTATATTCAGAAATAGAGGAAACTTTTGGGGACTAATTATGCTCAACAGAGAGCGTCTCTCGGCTGATAAAGATTCAGTAATAATACGGGTATAACCCACTGTTGCAGGAAACTATCTGAATTTGTATCACCACAGCTTCCATTCTTTTTGCTAAACAGTCGTGTGTAGAAATTACAGTGTTCAGATTTAATAAATATTGAAGCCGTTGAAATTACCGTGGTAACGAGACTTGAATTAGCTTAGCTTTAACTAGCGTCACGTTATGGACAGGCACATCTATAATAGGTGAACGTCCTGCTCGTTTCGGCGCAAACAATATATAAGAAATGAAGTCACAACTGCTATTTATAGATAAAACCTGTTCGTAAAGTAATAGGTCAGATCTATTCTTGAATTCTTTGAGTTGTTGAACATATATTTTTTTAAGATTTTATCTAATGCAATGACAATAAAAATAAATTTCTGATGAATCTTTAACATTTAAATAAAGATTAAAAAAAATAATCGCTATAACAACGATCATCGCATTTAAAGTGTTTATATTCCTAGAATCAAGCAGTGTAATAAGTGATAAAAAAATGACATAGACTACAGAAGTAAAATGTTAATGGAGATCCTAGTCGCAATATTTCCAAAGAAAACTACCGGGACGTTCGGAACTCCTAGAAGACCATATTCAAATCGAGCGAACTTTAAGAAAAGACGGAGTAAGCAAAATCTTTATAACGATAATGACAAAACTACACAACTTAAAGAAAATTTGGACGATACACAAGCATACAAGGTTAAAAATCATTTAAGTGCAACAGTGAAGAAAATAAAACTACCTCGTGTATTCTCAGTCTTTATTTTCTATGTCTGTGTTGTAAATGTGATAATTTCGTGCGATGTTAGTATTAATAATGTAAATCAAAAAATGGATAAGGAACTTCGGGAATCACCAATGACTAATTCTTATAAGGGTGAGAAATTAAAATTACATCATAACTTTACAAAATTTAAAATCGGTGGGAAAAATTTGCGTAAAGGTCGAGCGCCTTTACACGAAGAAACAGATGAACAGAAACCTGACAAGTATTCTCCAGGTCGCGTCCAAGATGTCACTAAATATTACAATTACTACAAAAATAAGGAAGAGTTTATTAATTCCACCGAATATCCTAAAAATTTACTAATATTAAGTAAGATATACGATGACATCCGCGCTGTAGGTTATCCGCATGATTTGGCAAGGAGTCCTTACTTTGTAAAAAGGACAAATTTCAACTTGAGACCAGAGCGGCATCAGTTCAAAAATAAAATAGTGAAATTTGGAGTGCTCCTGTCGGCGGACCCGACGCAGGTCTTCTCGCTGGCCAAAGTCCTACCCATCGTCGAAATGGCCGCAGCCGCTGTTACAAAACAAGATGGGCCCTTGCCCGGTTGGAAAATATTGGTTGACTACAGAGACACCAGATGTTCATCGGTAGATGGACCTTTGGCAGCTTTTGAATTTTATATTAACGACTCCGCCGGTAAGTTTGACCATTTGAGAAATTTATTGGATAATGAACCAAACGTCCTTTTGATCAATCTATTTTCATGATAACAATTATTTTTAGATGCTTTCATTGGGCCCGGTTGTGAATACGTTATAGCGCCGGTCGCGAGGTACGCGGGCCCCTGGCGTATCCCAGTTTTAACCGCCGGGGCTCAGGCTGAGGCGTTCGGTTATAAAAATCCAGGTTACCAGACTCTAACAAGAATGATGGGGAGCTATACGCAGGCGGGGGTAGCCATTCGTAAAGTTTTCGAGGTAATTAACATATAAATTTCTATAAAATCGTGTATTAGATGTTGTATTGTGCTGATTTGTAATACAGTTCCTGTTCATAATAAGTTTTTTTTTTCACGTCCTATGTGTTTTATTTTAATCATTGTTTTTGGTTTATCGTCTGCTTGCTGTACCGTGTATATGATAATTCAAATTTTATAATTTTTTTACTTTATACCTCGTACATGTTATGGTTCGCTTTCCGCACTGCCTCTTGAACTATAAATAATTTTACTGGAGAGTAGTTATTGATGTTTATGTTTTGGGAATAGAGACGAAAACAGTTCGAAGTAAGCTACATTGGAAGTCTTTAAAATAAATATAACTGTCTTTTAGTACGTTCGTTCATTATTACGTATGGTAATATGAATAACTTGACAACTATTTGATAAAGGAATATTTTCTTTCACGCATACATAAGGTGTTAATACAAGTTAAAAACTTATATTTATAAATTGTCATGCATTTTTAGCAATTGTGCAAAATTTGGATATCAAGTAATTTACTTAGAACTCAGTTTGATTGTTAAGTAAACTTGTTGCTGGTTCTGGATTAATTTTTACTTGACACAACTTGACTAAAATTCTAGGCATTGTACTTCTATATCAGAAACTTTCTTGTTCTAAATCATTACATTTAAAAAGCTGGCAAAATATAAAAGTAACTTTAATTAGGTATGTAATAATTAACTAACACCTTTTTTCTTATTTCTTTAATTTCTGTTTCTTTAAGCTTATGTAGTTTTGTAGATATGTTTTTATAATTTATATTTCCTATCCCGTTCCTTTTGTGTTTCATTATTCATCCAGTTTAAGATTGCTATTTCATCATTCCAAATGTCACTCACTGCTTTCATCATCAACACTAATATTTTAATGTCTTTTATTTGATGTATATATATACAATGAAGTAACTCTTACATTATATCCATTTGTATCAGAACAGACATAAAATTTTGACGATTTTTTAATTTTACCTTTTTCTATTAATGATTATGGTTTAACCCGTAAAGAAGATTTAATACATGAGTACTGAACTTTTAAAAAATATTCGTCGTGTCTAGTCTAGACATCTCGTCCCACTTAACATATGATTAGTACCATCATCATCAGCCGATAAACATCCACTGCTGGACATAGGCCTCCTTCAATAATGGGGGATTTGGACTGTCTCCTACCACGCTGGCCCAATGTAGACTGGTGTGGACCCAGAGCCTTGTTTGTTGATTAGCAGGGTGCACCGTGACCAGGCGAGGTTGGTTTGGGTTCCGAGAGTTGTTGTGTAGGAACCCATTCATCCCCTCGAGTTAATCCTGATCTGAAAGGAATTCACGTTGTATTGGCGTTGACTATTTACGACGGTTATTAATTAATTAACGTCATTACACTTTTAACTCTATAAATTATTTATGGCATTTTAAATTGTGTTTACTTGTTCCAGGAGTTTAACTGGCGAAAGCTTGGCATGCTATATCACAACAATAACCCCGCCACTGGACAAGGGAACAGTCCGTGTTACCTGACACTCAGTGCCGTGTTCAGCGTACTGTTGAAGAAGAACACGGGCTCGTCGATACCGAACATACCGTTCGACGAAACGGTCACCAACACGACCGTCATAAAGCAATTGTTAAAGAAACTCTCGTTAAGTACGAGAAGTGAGTATGATGAAAATGAAATTACTGGCGTAACGGGACATAACATGTCTCAATGCGACGAGTAAAATATACTGTAGTGTATATCATCTTAACTAACACATCATTGCGCAAGCGTATCACATAATATCATGTGAAGGTCTTGTAACCAAGCGATTGCTTTTTCGGGAACATTCTCTAATGAATTGAATTTTTACATACTACAGATCTCTAAATTTTTATTTCGAAAGAAAGTGAAACTCTATGTTTAATCAAAAAAAATAATGCATTTAAAATCCTGTGTTATTTAAAGATAATTAATATAAAGGCTGCGTTCATTACTTGTAACTAATTAACATGTGATTAGACATGCTTGTATTTGATTTGGGATAATAGGTAACTAAGCTTCATACGCGAACATTTCTATTTCTTTAATTATAGAAATAATAATGTGTATAAATAAATAAAAAGATATATACATTTAAATATTTACTTGTATTTTTGATTACAATATTTCAATAACGAGAGTTTCGTACTTATAAATAATGTTTAAAAGTTTTGTAAATTTACTTAAGTATTTATACAAATGTTGGTAAAGTCTGCTAGTAAATTAAAATGTTAATATTTTACTAGTTAATTTTTTAATTGGTTGACTTAAGTTAAAACGGAGGTTTTTGACTCGTTTTTTAAATTTTGTATAAAATGTGGTGGGTTATAGGATTATTTTGAACCGGTCTGTCTAACTACGGTTATAGCTACACCTGTGAAATAAAGGAGATGTTGTATTGCAGGCAAAAGAAAAAAACAACATTAGAAGCCGGCCAATAATTAAAATATTTTTTGACATATGTATAAATATTATAAACAAATGTAATATTGTAAATTTAAAGATATACAAAAAAGAAACATTAAAATAGTTTGATGTATTAAAAATAAAGAAATATGTTTACTTCAACGACTGTTGTATGTATAATATATATTATCAGTGATTGTTTTATTATATTTTTCTTCTAAGTCGTATTTCTTCATGACTGAGGGTCGTGGTCATCATGTGTATTGAACCACAACGACTTTCTTATCAGTTATAATGGAGTGGTGATGCCATTGCCTTCTCCATTTCATATAATATAGTCCGATCGCGGATGGTCATCACATAGATATGTAGGTTTCCTGACGATTTTCTTCTTCACCGCCAAAGCATGTGATATTAGTTGATGTTATACTAACTGCTCGTAAATTGAAAAATTCATTGGTGCAAGCCGAATTCGAACCTGGTACCTTCGTAGGTGAAGCCTGAGTTTCTAACCACTAGGCTATCACAGCATTTTATTCTATAAGAAGTTTTATTTATAAGCGTTGATTAACTTCAAATTCTTCACTATATTATATTAATTTTTTTTAAAGTTGAATACGTATTACTGAAATTTTAATATCATATAAAAAACAGCGTGAAAAGAAGTATTGAATGTTGCAGTTGTGGTTGTGTGCGCGAACCCGAGCACCGTCAGGGAAATAATGCTAGCTGCTGACGAGCTCAACATGGTGTCATCTGGAGAATACGTCTTCTTCAACATCGAACTCTTTTCTAAGTAATAACCATTTTTTATCTAAAGACCGCTGTGGTCGAATTAATGTAAATTCCTTATTATATTGACGTTTAGTTAACAACCTACTACAACAGTTTCTACATCTTCATTAGCGCGTAGACGTCCACTGCTGGACATAGGCCTCGCTAATAAAGAGAGGGATTTGGGTCATCTCCTAACACACTGGCCCAATGCAAGTTGGGGGAAAGTCAGTCTCGTTTGTTGGTTAGCAGTGTGTACCATTAGTAGAAGAGGATGGCTTGGGTCGTGTGAGATGTGGCACCCCTTACATCCCAGTTCCTTCTTTAACACATTAACATTGTACCTTTAAGTTTCTATTTAAAGTACTAAAATGTTAATAAAATTGTTGTATAGTTATGATATATATTATGTATATAACAGAAGTGCAGTATGCATAAAAAATTAATTGAAATTATCAATTGATCTTAACAGTTTAGCATCGGCGTCATCGAAGGAGCCGTGGAAGATAGAAGGCGATACTGACGAGAGGAATGAGAGAGCGAGACGGGCTTATAGTGCCGTACTCACTGTCACTAGTCCAGCTCCTGAGAAAAAGGAGTACCTAGAATTCTCCGACAAGGTAAATATATAACAAGAGTAGTTAACATTTTATGCGGTGAGATAAAGAGGCGAGCAGGGCGTTCACCTGATAGTAAGTGATACGCTTGCCCATAAAATGGACCTGGTTTTGATGGTATACACAGAAGATTGCGCTCATCGTCTTGTAATATAAGGTGTTGAACCTCGTTACCCCAGTAATTTTTTTTATTCGAGTAGTCTATGAGACGAGTAAGGCGTTCACCTGATTGTGAGTGATACCTTTGCCCATAAAATGAAGCTAGTTGAGATGGTATAGTATACACAACACATTGCGATCGTCGCTTTGTGCCATAAGGTATCGAATCTCGTTACCCTAGTGATTTAATTTTTTTATTCGACTAGACAATGACACGTGTAAGGCGTTCACCTGATTGTGAGTGATACGCTTCCCATAAAATGGAGCTGGTTTAGACAGTATACACAGAAGATTGCATTCCTCGCCTTGTAACGTAAGGTGTTGAGTCTGGTTACACCAGTGATTATTTTTTATTCGACTAGACGATGAGACGAGTAAGGCTTTCACCTGATGGTGAGTGATACGCTTGCCCATTTCAACGTGCTGTTTAAGATGGTATATACAGCACTATATTGCGCTTGTCGTATTAATACATAAAACGTCTCGTTACTCCAGTAAATTCATTAGTTCTTAACTGTCTACAAACCGGAACTGTAATGTTTGCACAATACTGTCGGCTGCGGTGGTATTACAACAATCGCGGCAACAGATAATTATCATTAATCAATTTTTTGTGAGTTTTTTTAATTAAGCCCTTTTTCTGTAGGTGAAAGAGCTGGCGGCTACGAAGTACAACTATACGTTCGGCAAGGGTGAAATGGTGTCGACATTTGTAGCAGCGTTTTACGACGCAGTACTGCTGTACGCTCTCGCCTTGAACGACACTTTGAGCCAGTCGGAGGACCCGAGGGGCCAGCTGGATGGAGCGGCAGTTATCCGCAACATGTGGAACAGAACCTTCCAGGGTACGCATCAACTCCACCCATATTATAAGCATAACAACACAATTGAGTATGTAAATAAGTAAACAATTTTAGCAACCTTTCTTCAAAGGACTGTGGTAAAAGTAGTATTAGTCTATACAGTATTATCTTGTGAGGATTTTTTTTTAATTAAATTTTAGCAAAGACAAAGCAAATTGAAAAAAAATAAAGTTACCGTTACTATGCTTATAATTTAAGTCTGTCTATATCAAAGTTCCCCAAAGTTTTTTGTGTCGCAGACCCCTTGCTATGTTTTTCCGTGTTGAGTAGACCCCCTAATTACCTGATATTGATTTCCTGTAAATTTCTAACTGTAGTGAAGTTTAGTGTTAAGAACTTAAAGTAAAAACACATGTTAGTTTATACATTTATTAATTGAATTTAAATTAAAACTACTCAAAATAAAATTTTGTATCTATATGTAAAATATACGTAACATTAAATAAATATAAAATAAACTATAAATAAAATAACATAAGTAATAAGTGAATATTTTTAGTGAGAACGATGAACTTGATGCTTTAATAATAAATTATCAACATTTGGCGTCAATTTTGTAAGGGTTGCTAAATGCGTAAACTATCGTGGACTCCCATTTTCCTTTCAAGCATGCCCAAATTTTTTTTCGCTGACGTAGACCCCTTGCAGATTGTCATAGACCCCCAGGGGTCGATATAGACCACTTTGCGAATCACTGGTCTAGATAGTTCAAGTCCATCTGTATAAATCTAGCCAGATATTTCTTCAAGTAGAAGTATGTCAAACTACCAGTTAAAAAAGCCTAATTATTTATTAGTCTAATTATTAACTGGTACATAACGTTTTTTTTTATTTGTCGCGATGAGCAAGGATTTCACTTGATGGTGAGTGATACTCTTGCCCATAAAATAGCGTGGATTATGATGATATACACAGCACCACATTGCGCTCGTCGCCTTGAGATGTAAGGTAAGTCTCTCACTGCAGTAATTTTACCAGCATACAGGCCCCTTAAAACTTGAACACAGTAATGTTTGCATATTACTATTTTGCAGTGGAAATAAGAGCTATGATTGTACATGCCTAAAGATCGCCGAAAATTTACGAATAACATATAAAATCTTAAAGCGACTAAAGCAGTAAAGTATGGCATGAACAACGTATTATTAGATGAACAGCATACTTAGATACTTCAATAAAACAAATAAGTTATTTTTGATTTATTAAGAACAACTCTCTGTTATTAGAGATATTGACTTAAACTTAGAAGAAAGTCAAAAGCCATTAATAAGTTATCACCGGTTGATAGTAAATGTAAGTAGAAAGACCACAATGATTCACCTAAGCATAGATAGATATGGTACAGTCAATACATAAATAAAAATAACATTTATAAAAGATTATTTTTTTTTGTATACTACTGTACAGTAGAACGTTAGGAATAAAGGCCAAGCGTAATAGGAAACTGTTTCAGCGGCGAAGGTCAGTTTGAAACAAATTATGCACATATTTTATGTTCAGCGCATTCATAGTTTCATGCATACATGACTAACTTAACCCAAAAAAAGAACATCCGGTAAAACTATTATTTTTCTTATTTTTAATCTGTATCCAAAAATAAAACAGTAAATTTTTTTATATTATTTTTGAAAACCAAAAGCGTACACAATGTAAATATTTTCTATGTATAAATTAAGTACGTAAAGCTAATTAGAGGTTTCCATACATAACTTAGTAATAGTATGAGTAGACAAAATGGTTAAGGTACAGTTTATATATATAAGTATCTATTTTATCATCTCTCCCTTTTTCTTCCCACCTCTTCCTCCGTCCCCAAATCCTCTTCCCTCTTTTCTATCCTCTCCCTTATGTTATATAATTTATATATATTTACTTTCATCTCGCGGAGTCCGGATCCGCGAGCTCAGGGTTCGATGAAGTTTTCGCGGCCATAATAGTGGCCGAAAGCATCGACATCATTCGAAAAAAAAAAAAGCAGACAAAACATTAATAAACAAAAATATTTAATTACTGAAGAAAAAGAAACATAACTAAATCAAAATTTAACTAGCTTAGGCTTAGCTTAATTAGGGGTGTGAAAGGTCCCTCACCCTGCTAATCAGCAAACGAGGCTCTAGCTTCCCACCGATTCGCATTGGGCCAGCGTGAGGGAGATGGCCAAAATCCTTCCTTTATTAAGGTAGACTTGTGTCCAGCGTTGGGCGTAAATTGACTGATAATATTTCTGTTATCCTACTAAGCGACGATAAGAGCCAGGCTTTCACCTGATGGTACGTGATACGCTTGCCCATAACATAGTTCCGGTTCCTTATAGAGAATGATGAATGAAAGAAGTAATTGGGATGGTAAGAAAAAATGATGAATGAAAGAAAAGTAGAAGAAAGGAATTGTATGAAAGTAAAAAATATATATAATAAATAAAATGATGTAACGAATCTTAGCCGACACTGACCAAGAGAGGGAGGTAAATATGAAAAGAAAATAGGAACGAACGTAGCTCTGGTTCAGATGGTATACACAGCACCACATTACGCTCATCGCCTTTATATTTAATATCGTTACTTTAGTAATTTCACTAGCTATTTCTCTGCAGTGTTTTTTAAAATGTTTACACCGTACGTTGTTTAAACTTGAATATACTTTTCCATTTAACAGATATCCGATTTTAGTAAAAATATTAAATTTAATTTATGTATATTTCAAATAAAATAAATTATAATATTATTTACATACAATAGAATGAGTAATTTACATAATGGGAAATACATTGAAAAGCGTCGCTGTGATATTTGACTGTCTTGAATATAAAAAGTTAATTTAGGAAAGATAAATAATAATAAACGCTGGTTTGAGAAACACCGTTTCTCTCACTATCAATTTTGCGATATATCTACATAGGATCTATATCGGTATTCAAGTTTTAAACAACTTCCTGTTAGTCGACCGGAATCGGAAGTACATACAAAAAATTCTGATGAGGAATATTTTTACTTATTTTCAATAAATATATCAAAAATATGCACCATTAAGGTATCTGATAACTTTAGGTTCAACTTTCGCTTGACCGGTTATAGCGGATGTTCATATAAATAATAATATTTATACCACGAACATGTACAAGAATAATGTAAAAAATATTCATAGCTATTTATACTTAGTGACTTTCTGCACCATTTCCGGTTGGCCGATAAGAAATGGCTAAGAACCATCTCCGTATCCACCTCAATATTAACGCCAAGTTTAATTTTGTTAGGTCTTACTGTTTGTCCAGGGCGCAAACACAACGAAATTCAAACACACACACTTGACTAAATCATAGTCAATGCAAAATTGACAATAAATTCAGTTTTGTATACAAAAGTTATCATACATATTTCCTTTAAAATGTAAATTAACTTTACTTGTTCAAGCTACAGTCATCGAGACGTAATAGATTTTCTTTCATATTAATATCGTTATGTTAACATCTTTAGAACTAAGATAGTAATTACATAGTATAAAGAGTGACAGCGTTTTTCAAACTGGAATATAGTAAAGTTTGACTTCCGGATTTCTACTTTCAATATGGACAATCATGTATTATAATATAATGCTTTATGTGATAGGAAAGTCCTACTCTTTGTGGTTGGAGAAGCCTAACCAGCAGCTTGTAAATGATTTTCCTATTTTTACCGCTAAATAGTAATATGCAAACATTACTTAGTTCCGGTATTAAGGTTGCTGTAAGTTAGTTAAACTATTGGTGTAACGAGAATTCTTACATTTCAAGGCACGAGGGAAATGTGGTGCTGTGTACGCCAACATAATGCCACATTGTTATGAGTAGGCGTATCACTTACTATCAAGTGCACGTTATGTTGAACACTGCCGCGAATAAAAAGAAATAATTTTGATGATATGCGAGTAATGAAATGTATTATTAATATGTTTGTTCGTAGGCATAACAGGGGAAGTGATAATCGACGCGAATGGTGACCGCGTGGCCTCGTACTCACTACTGGATATGAACCCAAACACAAGCAAGTTTGAGGTGAGTTTAAGTAATTCATATATTTGCAGGTTTTGTGTTTTTTTTTTATCTCACAAAATGAGCCAGGTGTTCATTTTATAGTAAGTTACCTTTGCCCGTAACAACGTAGCGCTGGTTAAGATGGTACACACAGCACCAAATTTGACTCATCGCCTTGAGGTGTAGTGTTAAGTCTCGTTACCCCAGTTATGTCTTCGTGACCTTTGTTTCCACTTTCCTGTTGGCAGGTTATACTAGAAGTACATATAAATAGTAATTAATATACAATGAACATATTTGTATAAGAATAATGTCAAAAATATGCATAGGTATGTGACTTAGTGACTTTCGTCACTACTTTCAGTAAGCCGATCGGAACCGGACTAAGAACCATCTCCGTACCCAGCTCAATATCAATACCAAGTTTCCAGTCCAAGTGACCACAATGAAATTCGTACAAACACACACTTGACAAAATCATAGTCAATGCAAAATTGACAATATATTTGTACAGAAGATGTTTTACATTGGATCATAAATAACTAAAAGCGTGGGTGCAGCCGTAAACATGTCCTTGGAGAATTATTTGTTGGCTGTAATAAATCTGATGTTAAATTGAAAATCTCCGAATGTAATTTCACACGAGGCACGCTTATTGGAAATACCTTAGCACCTGTTTCAGTGTTGCCGCTATAAATTCAAGTCATAATTTCAAAATTTATTATGAGTAAGCTATTCGAATCGACTGCGTATGTGTGAAGATTACTATTCTACATACTACAAGATATACTTATACATGTAAATATATATACATTGAAGTATTGAAATACTTCGCCGATATATGTTTGATAGTTTAGTTTGTAAGTGTAGAAGTATTCCACTAAATTTGAGGTTCGTGTATGTAGTAAGCAGAACATGCTCCAAGAACAGCTTTCATAGCCATGTGATCTTAACCAATTAATCCATGCTTGAGTTGTAAGGGAAAGTTTAGACACCCATCGTCTTTATTTCATTTATATTAAGTCTCTATATCACATATCTCACACTTTAAATACTTCCTCCTTTCCATTTGTGCTATTTGCTGGTTACTTTCGTCAAATGGTTCAGTTTCTTCATTATTAAGTGCACCAATGTCTTTTGTTTTATTTAGTGAATTTTTTTTTCTTTATTTTCTCTAGTTGGTTGTCTGGAAGAGATTGCATTATGAGCAATAAGACCGCCCATTTTACATTTTTATTCAATAGTCTGTATATATTATTCTTGTAACCCGGTGTACAATAAAGAGTTTTTATTGTTATTATACCTATATATGTACCTTTTAACGATTTATGTATTTATTTATACTCATTGTGTAAAAGTAGACTTTAGCATTACTTTCTTATCTACCTTGGCGGATGCAGAGATGTCATGATGTAGGTTACGAGTACAACTAAAAAAAGAGTCATTATTAAATGTACATGTATATATTTATGTATAAAAATTTTGAATTATGTAAATAAATAATATACGTACATTATATCTCGACGAAATCACTACACACGCATTGTTCACCTGATATAGAGTAATTCTGATGTTAAATTAACACATTTCACATTCAGTTTCAAACAGAATCTTAGATAAAGGGATGCTGCTTCTCAAATGATTGAGGTAATTCCACTGTCAACAACAAAGCAGTTCAAACCGGATACAGTGACGTTGAGAGATAAAAGCTTAGTAGAAATTAACTGTACTGTTAGTATTTGTTTATTTCATAACGAAAATCGTACTCATATACGAAAATAAAGAAAAAATTGAAAAACTTAATTTCAAAAGCTATGTAACAAAGATCTAGCATTGGTCGTTTATCGGTTATTTACTTTATTTACATTTCAATTTTTACTTAGTATTATTTATCTACTACTAATAATCTTTACTCACATATTATTATTTATTTAATTACATTATAATCAGATAATGATGATGGTAATGTAACAAAGGTGAGCTTAACCCTAATTATTCTCTTCCAGCATATCCAAAGACAAAGGATTAACTATTATAATTACGTGTCGATGTACCGTGTACCAGTAACAATAACTTATAATAAATATGTATAGGTGAATAAGTAAATAAATTTCAAGACAAAAATTGCAAATGGAAAAGAGAAACAATACAGTACAAAAAAAAAAATAAACTTATAGAAGTACGGCGAAGTTTGGTCTGAGAAGCAATGCACGAATGAAGAAATAAAATAATATACAAAAAGAAAACAGTAAAAGATAACAGGATATATGAAAGCGAGAAACTAAGGAAAGACAATAGAAAAACAAAAGGAATATAACAAAAACGGAAAACAAAGGTCCTTACCCACATCAAGAAGAAAAATACAAAAAAAGAATTTATAAAGAAAAAGGAAACAGTGTATATACATAAATAAACAAACGTATAATATGAAATATGTAATTTTTAATCAGCTGATAGACGTCCACTGCTGGACTTTGGCCTCACCCCAATAATGGAAGGGTTTCGGGCTGTCTCCCACCACGCTGGTCTAATGCGGGTTGGTGGAGAGCCAGAGCCTCGTTTGTTGAATAGCAGGGTACACCAGCAGGTGAGGTTGGCTTGGTTCCCGTAAATTGTAGTGTGGAACCCCTTACATCCTTTGTAATTATTATAAATATTCTTGGTGATAAACGGTTTATGATTCTTGTCAAGAATATAAAGGAGTTTTAATGAATTGTGAGATGAAACGAGTAAACACAGTCCGGTACAGTGACGATTACAGAGTAATCATTCGGTAATACATTTCAAAGGGATTTAAGACTAGAGTGGGCCCTTTTCATAATGGACTATAAGTGATCTGAAGCAGAAGTAAAGTTATTAGAGCGGGGATTGCTGGTTTTGTAATACCAGCTTATGTTTTCTCATAGCGAGTTGTTGGGGAAAAGGATTAAGGTACAATGCGAAGCTATCGCCTTCAGAATACAAAGGTTTTAGACTCAGTGAACATTTCTGTATTCTTTTTTATTACAGCCTGTGGTATTTTTTTTTTCGTTCCCGTTCAAGTTGTGGGCAAAGATACTGTTTTGTCTATTTTTTATTTTAACTCATTTTTTCTTTACTCTTTCTTTTCCTTAAATCTACTCTCTTTTCTATAGTTTCTATTTCTTACTCTTGTATCTTCTTCTCTCACGCATCGCCTCCAAGTCCAAAATCCGCCGTATTTTCATATTTTTATTATTTATTTTACAATCTTATCCTTATACCACACATTACATTTTTGTTCTTACCTTCGATTTTTTTATTTTATTACAATGCTTTATATCAGTGAGACTCAACCTTTTTTCGTTGCGGCACACTTCAAACAATTTCAAAATTTGGCGGCACACAAATAAAAAAAATAAGCTTAAATATTATTTACTTACGACTTAAAACATACTTAAAACTTGAAACAACAAACTGCGTAAAATAGTTTATGATAATAATTTTTAATGTTCGACAAAATCATATGTAAAGATAGATAGGTACTACAAATATAACAGTATATTTATTATTAAGAGAGTATCTAAAATTTCGCTGCACTATGGTTGAGAATCACTGCTTTATATCTTACAATTTTAATCCCTATAAATTCTATTACCAGTCTTTTTATTACTTGTCTTATTTAAGCTTACCCTATTCACTACCTTTTTTGCAAATTGTCTGGTTTTCACTCATTAACAACTGATGATAAGTCTCTGTTGCTGGTTCCAATTTGAAAAGCATTGTAAGCTAGTGAAATTATTGGGGTAACCAAACTTAACATGATACGTCTCAAGGCGACGAGCACAATATGCTGCTGTGTATTGATCAGGAGTGTTTGGGGTCTCACAATACAACTCACGGAACAAAGCCAACTTTACCTGCTCGTGGTGTACCCTGGGTGAAGAACCAAATCCCCTTACTATTCTATCTGGTTGACGAAGAATTATACCATATTAACCAGCGCCACGTTATAGACAATCGTATCACTCACCATCAGATGAACGCCTTGTCTTGTCGTTTCGTCGAATAAAAAAAAACTAAATGTTGTTGTTAAATATCATTTGAATTTGTGGTTAACTGTTACAGCATTGTCTATAAAGAGATTACAAAATAAGAACTCTCTTATGTTGTTAGAGGTTCTCATCGAAATTTATAAGGTAACAGAAATTGCAAGATATTGGAGCGATGTATTCGTTTGTTGACTTTTCAAAGAAAATTGGCAAGAAAATTGGCAAATGTTGAATGTTTCGAAACTGCATCGCAGCTGACGCAAATATCAGTCGGAATTCAATTGGAAACCGATCAAATGTTGTGGTTTTGCTTCCCGCAGCAGTTATTGCGTTAGACCGACGCTAGTAATGAGTTTACGGCTCAGAAGGATAACAATTTTGAAGAGGTTTTCGCGTACGTTCGTAGCCCGCTTACAAACGGACTAATTTATTATATTAATTAAAGCATTACTCCCCAGGTCGTAGCAACGTATATAGCAGCAAATTCATCCCTCCAGTTCATCGCTAATCGGCCCATCCATTGGGCCGGGGGTCGCACCTCTCCCCCGCCCGACACTCCCGAGTGTGGTTTTGACGGGTCTCTTTGCCCTGACAACTGTAAGTGAAATTACCATTATTATTACCAGGAAGAGCTTCAAAACCGTAGTATACTTAAGTATACTTAAAGGTCTTTCAAATTAATATTAAGTTATGAAAATTATATTCATGAAATCTTTTTGCGTAAGAGCGCACACTAAATATATTCATCTACAGATTGTAAGGATACGGCTTGTGCGTTGGTATTTCTGATCATTAAATCCCTACTAAATGAAACATAAATGCTTTTTGTTTATTTTTAATATCAAACCGGCGGCGAGGAACATTCCGCTGAAATTAATTTTCACTCAGGATTCTTTAGCAACAATGACAATGCTCCAACAAACGATGGTAGAGACAGAACATGTAGCGCTTGACGCTTTGAAGTACAGCCCTGATAAATTCCGGGATTAAAATGTACAGACATACTCGCAAAATTACTATTGACTTAACATCCTCCCGTTATTACACGCCTTAGCTTATTATAAAAAGGAAATAAAGGAATATTTTGCTTATAACAATTACTTTATCCACAAAATAAAACATAAGTTTGGAATCTGTGATGTTGATCCACCAGCCTCGGAAAAGCTTTCTTTCTTATACGATGAAGCAACTAAATCAAGCAAAGCTTTAATTTCATGGATACGTCTGTCCATCGACT
Organism: Pachliopta kotzebuea; assembly: GCA_018246255.1. Taxonomy (NCBI): domain Eukaryota; kingdom Metazoa; phylum Arthropoda; class Insecta; order Lepidoptera; family Papilionidae; genus Pachliopta; species Pachliopta kotzebuea. Next base: position 760 of record DWLS01001505.1, on the reverse strand, counting down.
AAAGATTAAAGGCCATAAATTATTAAACCCTCTTTACTAATAAATTTACCAGTAATGGTCTTTTAAGAATCTAAACAATGTGATGGTATATACCTTAGATGACAAATTGAATTCTTAATGTATGAAATATAACTTTCCATTTCATAGCAAATTTAAATAAAATTTTGATCATTGCAAATTTTCATTAATTTCTCCAATGAATCATGTAATATCACCTTCGTTTCAAAAACAAAGCTCTTTGTGAAATTTTAATTAATATCAGAGAACATTAAAAGCGATGAAACGGCTTTCGTTTCAATTATTTTAATGGTTTTTAAGATATTACTTTTTTTCCATTTCAAGATCCGATTATTTTAGCAAAATTATGTTTATCTTTCATTATACTATGCCATATTGACCTTTCTTTTTCTTTTAACTTCCACTGTAGAAGACTTCGTTGGATAGTATTTTACATAGTATAATGGAACGATTATTACATTACTACAGTCTATAACGTAATTTAAAAACATTCCATAATAATAAGAGTCTATAACATTGACATTACCAACTTCGATAAATTAGTAATTAGGAAAAACTATTAGTTATTGTAAAAATAAAACTTACATTAGCATAAGATTAATGACTGTAATTAATATTCAGTATTCGTTATACACAGTTACCATCCTGTAAACGTCTCTTCGCCTTGTTATATAAATAACAAAAACAAATTAAAACACAATAATTTACAAGAAGAAAGATATATATATATATATATCTGTGT
>DWLS01001504.1:0-21477 GCA_018246255.1 Pachliopta kotzebuea | reverse complement strand
GTAGCATTTCGTAATTTTTAATGCAAATCCTCTTTGGACGGTATTGAGCTGTTTTTGGATCGATAGTTTTGCGGCAGCACGTGATATTACTTGTTATACTAACTGCACATAAATTGAAAAATTCATTGGTGCAGGCGGGATTCCAACCCGGTACTTTCGTAGTGGAAGGCAGATGTTAAAACTACTAGACTATCACGGCTCTGACGAGGTGCTGCTTAAAATGGTATACAGCATCAAATTGCCCTCATCGTCTTTAGATGTAAATTATTGTCTCATTACCCCAGTAATTTCGTTACTACATAGCAAGCACCCTTCAAACCAAAACACAGTATGAGCAAATTACTGTTGGGCGGTAAAAAGCTAGACGGTCTCCGGTAACAGAGAACTACCACCAGTGATTATTTTTGCTATTAACTCTCCTGTTTATTGAATTAAATCTGCCAACATGTTAAAAAGGCTATTTAAGATTTTTCTCCGCCAATAAAAAGCTCGCTTAATTTTCTTTTCTAGGCTACCACGACTACACTTTGTTCCAGTTAGAAGTAGCTATGAAATGATTGGGGTCACGAATTTAACATCAAGTGTCTCAAAGCGTTGAGCACAATGTGATGAATGTACGGTATCATTTACCATCAGACGTCTCCTGTACATTCAAAATGAATGAGTTAGTAGGTTGGTCAATAGCATCAATCTGGTGAGCAAATCGATTGTGGGGAAATAAAAATTCAAATAAAGTGGATACACACGGACGGGCTCAGCCGTCGGTGTTGCCGACAATAAATAAAATTAGGCCGTTTAATTAATATTTATCGGCGCCGTCTGACGCTTCCGGTGCTGGAGCGACGTCCTCGCCACCATTGGACCAATTCATCCACTTGTCGGGAATCGATCCTGGCTTATTTGCCCTTTATCCTTCATTATTCCTTTCATCACGGTCTTTATTTGATTAAATTTCTTTTTTAACGTCGCTATTGGAAGTTTTATTATCGCTTTTATATAGAAATAAATATTCTATTATTTATTAACATTTCCATAATCATCCCTTTATTCCTAATCATATTTCCTTTTATCCTTTTGCCTTACCTGCTTTATACTTTATATTAATTTACTTTCTTCACAGGTCTGTTGGAAGAAAACTCTTTTAGAGTAAAGCTCCTCTATTGTACTTTCTCTCACCAATGTATTTTTCTGTATTTTGTGTCTACAATAAATAAAAAGAAATTACTGTAAAATTTATATTGGAATTTATTTATACAAGTGGCCCATACAAAATTGTGAAACTTTGGACACCCACAACTCGGGAACCCGACCACATACCAACATAATTCCAACGGCTCTGATCTTATCTAAGCGAGATCTATCTGTATGACAAATTTCAGCACCAGCTCCTACCCCTTGTAGTTCTCGAGATTGAAAATTGTTGACGGACGGACAATGTCGTTTAAATAAGGATAGATAAATGAGTAATGATTGTTTAACTGCTGGACAGCAAACAATGAGTAGCTGAAGATCGTAATAGTTTTTTCTATCTGATCGCTGAGTATTTTTTTTATATATATATGAGTAAAGTGACCAAATGAGCGAACAGTTCACTTGTTGAAAAGTGATTACTGATTCACATGGACAGTCGCAACACTCGAGGTGTCGTAGCTCCATTACAGATTTTGAAGGAGGAAGTGATAAGCTCTTTTCTCGAAGATCAGTTTCAAAAGAGCATGCAATGTTGATGACAGTGAGAAAGAGTTATCATTGGAAACTTTACTAACCAGCAGTAATGTTTAAATATTTCTAGTATTTCGGTAAACCTGAGTACCAAAGAAATCGCATAAATATTTTGACTAACTTCTCAGATCTTGTGAATTTGGCTTTGTGCTATCATGTTATCATTATCAGCTACTACTACAGCTTGTGCCACCCGCTTCGGTATATAAACAAAAGGGCCGTATAAATTACAATAACGTGGTTGTCTAGTTTTCCCCTATTCCCGAACCCATACGCTGCACGTCTACTGGAATGCGTATTTAGCCCACGTTCCAGACGAGTGGCACGGACGTCCGGCAACGTCCTGCTTCCGTCACGTCACGCTGGCTGGACCTCACCCCCCTAACCTGTGCTGCAGCACTATTTCTCAACAGGGCCGCGTTTATTTTATTGAGTTTTTTAACTAGGTTTTATATTAGGTTATTCACATAGGCTAGACTTAACTACAGACAAACGGCTCCTTTATTATTAGGGAGATTTGGGCCGTCTCCCACCACGCTGGCCTAATGTGGGTTGGTGGAGAGCCACAGCTTCGTTCGTTGATCAGCAGGGTGTACCATAAGCTCGTGAATTGTTGTGCCACCCTTTACACCTCTTAAGTTAATTTAAGTACTTACTGTTAATATTAAAGAAAACACGTCTCTTATTGTTCCCATTACTGCGACTCAGAGTCTTCTTTTGCAAGGTAACGCAAGTTAAAGCTAATTTTGATCTCTGTAGTCAAGTGCGGGTTGAAAGACGTCACATATCGGTTTCTTAACAATTTGTTCTTTCATCGAAAGCTTAGGTTCAGCGAGGATCGAACTGTTCTGTAAGATACCATTATTAAAAAAGCATTACAGTCTTATTTCATATTAGAAAATGGTGACAGTACCACTTAGTTACTGGTAAAAATATAAATTACCAAACGTTTATGACATGTGGAAAAATACTGGTGGCAGGTCTCTTTTGCCTGAGATCGTCTAAGTAGGTACCATCGCAGCTCCTATTGCAGCCTGCAAACATTACTGTGCGAACGTCACTGTGCTTTAGTTTGAAGGGTGCTTTATTCTAGTGAAATTACTGGGGTAACGAGACTTAAACTACGTCTCATGGCGACGAGCGCAATGTGGTGTTGTGTATGCCATCTTAATCAACGGCATGTTATAGGCATAGGTATCATTTAACTTTGCAACTTTTTGCTTCTTTTGCAACACTGCTTCTTTCCTCGCCTCGTGCAATAAAACTTTCATGTATTTCGTTAATCTAATATTTCTTCTTATCCATACTATGTGTTAATGAAGTATTTGTTTAATTGAAAACATAAATGTAATTTATATAAATAGTTTTAGTACCTACCACCAATATTTCACCTCTCCAGAGATTAGTTCATAGAGAATGCCCATAGGCATTAAGCTAGCCTTTTGTATAACTTGATTTATATTTTTTTATTTATTTTCAAGCTTTTATAAAATCTAACAACACATAGTATATCATTCTCTCAGGACTCTCTAAGGACATTAGTTTTTGTAGAATTAACAATTTTGATTTGTGTCGTAATTTTTATGGTTTTACAATAACAAAAAAAAAATGTAGTAAGTGTGTAAAGTAGTACACACTGCAACGGTAAATATGTTGCCTACTACTGTGGAATTTAATTACACAATCTCCTCGCCTACATCGCGTCACGCTTTCTTTGCTATAAACCATCAAGTCGCTGAACTGTTTGCATCTTCAACAGTTACCCCTTATTGTTAAATCACATTAAACTTACGGGTAGTTGCCCTTAAGCATAATTACCAGTAACCAGTAAAAAATGTTATTCTTATAGTTCATAAGATCTGCTTTCTACCTTTTCTCCTTTCGCTTTATTATGAACATGATCCTCTAAAAGGATCGTAGACGGACGGAGAGAGTAATGGGTATTCATCATTGTGTTCCAGTTTGAAGGGTGCTGTATGCTAGTGAAATTACTGGGGTAACGAGGCTTAACATCTCATGTCTTAAGGTGACGAGCGTATAGTGGTGCTGTGTATACTACTATAACTAGAGCCATGTCATTCGCATTCGTATCACTTATCATCAGATCAACGCCTTACTCGTCACCTTGACTAATGAAATAAAACTTTTTAAATGTATGAAGTGAGAAGTAGCATGTCATCCATCCTCAACGGTCAATCTATAACATCTCATTGTGAGCTGTGTTCACACCGCAGTAATATTTTTTTAAAACTAAACATTGCACACTATCAGGTGAACACCCCTATTAAAGGTATGATCTCGACGATGAAGTCTTAGAATCCCCGGTTTTCAACAGTCTGTCTTACGAAATGGAAAATCCACCACGCTTGTAACCAACCTGTGACCATCATCAGCAGATAGACTTCCACTGCTAGATACAGTCTTATCCTAATTGGTGTAGGAGCCAAAGCCTCGTTTGCTGATTAGCAAGATGCACAAGCAGGTGAGCTTGGCTTAGTCTTATAAGTTGTTGTGTGGGCCTCCTAGCAGCTTGCCTTGTTACCTTTGCCAATGCCATACTCCTCGAGAGTTGCTTTAGTTCTTCCTGTCCAATTATATCTTTGGTTCATATTGCAGATATCTAATATGTTCCAATGCCTAAACCGCTTTCAAATATTCAAAAATAAAAAACTGACCCCTTTGCGGTTTCATGTGGGATATTTCACTACCTAGATCCCGAATAATACAGCACTTTTAAAAGCTCCGGCTCCAAAAAATCCTGTGTCGGCGAATGAATTGATCCGTGGGTATTTTTGTTTTTCATTCATCATGCGCTTAGTACGAGGTGAGTCTGTTAGGTGCAGTGAGAGTGGGAATGCAAAGTAGTTTCCTAGTTTTAGTAGACCCTTTTCGCTTAGCTATAACGTTAAAAAAAAAACTTATTTCATTTACCAACAGGAAGTCCAGTAAGAATGATAACGTGGCACTTGCTAGGATGATATACACCGCATTCTCGTCGACTTGAGATGTTAGAAATAAGTCTCGTTACTTTAGTAATTTCATTAGACGATTTAACAAGAAAAATGTTTTTTTAAATTATAATCAATTAGTTTTCTTCTCTTCCGGTTATACAGAATCAGGGACTTTGGTTTTGTTTTTTTTTGTGTACCTTTTAATTTTTTGGATTTATTTTTGACTGTCTCTTACGTCATATTAAATTGTTTGTCTTCATTCACTCTTCTTCCTTTTATACCATTGTTATATTCTCTTCTCTTTTCTTCAATGCATCGCTTCTCAAAGTCTCATCTTCACTATTTTTAATTTATTTTATACCTGTCTTACTCTGTCTAACATTTCCTATTATTTTATGGCTTTCTTTTGGTTTAGACTCTTACTTGTTTATATTAAATTTGTTGATCTTTATTGTTTTGCGCCTATTATCATTATAGCTTTAAAGTAGATTGATATAATCTGAAAGTTTGCTTAGTGTTTGTTTATTAGTGTGCTGGATACCTATTATGGACTATCACATGAGCCCATACGTCAGTGTGTACGTGGCCGAATGCAATATGCAGTTGAACAGTAATAGCATCATATTGCACAGTAATATCGGGCACGGACACGCGAAAGACCCGTACAAATGGCTTGTTTTCCAACAAACAACATACTCCGCAATTTTATTTGTTTGTTTGATGGCCGCGCTTGAATTCGCATGTGTTATTTCGTAAATAAATTACTATGGGATAGCTTTTATACTGTGTTCAATTTTTTCGCATCGCACATTTCCAAAAATCACGGTTGCAATAAAACAATTTAGTACCTCCTCAAAAATTATAAAAAAAGGTTAGAAAACTTTTAAATATTCGAATTTTCTAACTTAGCAAGAACATTTGTGGGTTTGAGAATCGTTTTGAAGAATCGTCCAGGGGTGAGCAATCTTTAGAGTGGGAAGAGACCAAAATTACAATACAGAAAATTTCAAAGTTTTTAAAGTTGCTCAATTTCTTTTGCCTACGATACATAGTGTTTGTATAAATAAAGTTTTTTCGGGAAAAAAATGTAATGAATTATTATTACAGTTTATTTATAACTAGTGTTTTTTATCACATAAATATGGTGCCTCATCTTCTTAGATTTTTGAGTATTTTTTTAAGAAAAAACAAATAAGATTGGCGTATGAAACTAAAGAGCCTCAGGTTCACATCCGAAGGGCAGCATGTGGCTCGTAAGCCGCAGTTTACCCATCCCTGGTTTAGATGAATTATCTAGATATATAGCAATGACGATGATATAGGTTGAAACGACAATGATAATGATGATCGTTATTACTTAAAAGATATTAAATATAAATTGTCTCACAATTTTTTTCTTTTGCTGAAATTTTAGTTGTGTTATATATGTTGTGTTAGTTATTAAAGTATTAGCAAAATTTTTCACCTTACCTGCAAACTTTTCATCATGACTCAATCTCATGACTTTTCTGCATCAGCTGAGGTAGACTGTAAGATAATATTAAAGGCATTTAGTCCACCTTTATACGATGTAGATAAATAAATAAATAATACTCAACGTATTCTTATGTAACAGGGTTAAAGAAGATATCGAATATTACATTAGTAATATGATAAATAATAATACTCTATTTCGTTATTTCTTAACAGTTCCCCGAGTACTGTATATATTTTATAAACTCCTGCAGAAAGTGTGAAGCAACATTAGTCACATGCTTACTTTAAATTCCTACCTGATAGGCGCGAAGCCAAATGTTTCATTTTAATGTTTAAAACCTTGAGAAAAATTAAAAAAAAAATACTTTTATTGTATTATAGCTTCTTAACTTAACATTTGTAAGTTATTAACATAAACTTAACAAAAAAACACTGTAATATGAATGTATAGAATGAAATCCTCGCCGTGATTTCCAGTAGGAGCTAAAGTATGAAATATTTTAAATATGAGACATCATAAAGTTTCTTTGGGATAACTTGCTTATAATGCCGTTAGTATTACAGGCATTTATAGATTACCTAACTAATAATAAGCTGGTCAAATAGTTATTCTTCACGTCAGTGGTGGTAAATAAAGAAAACTTTATTCCCTTTCATACATAATATTTTCCAAAGGAGCTACAGAATGTAGTTCTTCAAAAAGGACGTGATAAAGTTCTGCCGAGGTCGTTAACGAGCTGGTGATGTCACTGGTACTGCAGGCGTTTATATGTTACGGTAACTGCTAACCATCAGACAAGCTGTTTGCCAACTTCATCATCATCAGCCGATAAACTTCCGCTGCTAGACATAGAGCTCCCCCAATCATGAGAGGATTTAGACCGTCTCCCACCTTGCGGGCTCTGAGCGGGTTAATAATAGAGTCAGAGCCTCGTTTATTCACCAGCAGGGTGCACCGAAAGGAGATGAGGTTCGCTTGGGTCTCGTGAGTTGTTGTATGGGACCTCTTATACCTCCACCCACCCCGGTTGCCACCTTAATGGTATAAAAAAAGTTATAATATTAAGTTTTGAAGTTATATATATTTAAAATTGTGTCGTTAATCAATTCATTTGTTCTGTAATGAAATATATATAAAATAGGCGTTAAAAATGTGCTGAGTTCAGTTATGAGCGCCTGAAGGCTTTGCTTGCTCTCCAGCACAAAAATATTGATTTTTCCTCGCGCTCAATGTAGCGAAGTGACCTGTTTTCGGACTTACTTTAAATATAATAATCACAACTTTCACTTTCAACAAAGATCTTTGCGAATATGGGAGATGTCATTTTGAGTATATTAATCTTTACAGTATTGGCAGATTCATGGTAGTCATGTAATAAACACTTATTAAATTTGATATAGAGTATAATGGCTCCCACACAACAACTCACGGTACTCAAGTTAACCTCATCAACAAACAACAAACTATTCAACAAACGAGGCTGTGTTTTCCCGACAATCCGTATAAGACAACCATGGTGGGAGATAGCTCAAATCTTCCACCTATCGGTGGAGGTCTATGTCCAGCAGTGGATGTCGGTCTCCGGCAACAAAGATCTACTACCAGTAAGCTGTTGATAATGTTTGATGTTCACGCTGGTGACGCTACCAGTTGATTCAAACTTCAAGTTCCTTTCCGATTCTTTCTATTGATTATTTTTAAATTTATATTTAAACCATGTAGCTTGCAGATTAGTTCATAAGGGATTGTAGTAACTGAATTCTGAATGCAGTTTTAAAATGGTGCAATTGCAGCGTCAGCGCCAACGGCAGTTCCAAACTTGCAATTTACAGATGTCCGCAGCACTACAGATCGAAACGTTGATTTGCAAACTCGCAACGGACCACTGCGTCACGTACAGCTAAAGTTTTGATTTGTCCGTCCATGACAGCCTTCGGTTTTCAATACAATAATTCCAGATGCTGCTTTAACTGAAAGGTTTAATTCGAACGTACACGTTAACATTTATCTCTTTGTATCCGAAAATTGTTTTCTCTATTCGATCAATTATTATATTTACTTATTCAATTCTATGCATAATTCTGCTTCTATGTTTTATTTGCTCAAGACTGAGGGTCGTGATCATCATGTGCAGTGAACCACACGAAGACTTTCTTGACAGCTATAATTGAGTGGTGTTGCTATCGCATTCTCCATTTCACATACTAATCCGACCACGGATGTTCATCACATAGATATGTAAGTTTCCTCACGATGTTCTCCTTCACAGTCAGAGCACCTGATATTAGTTGGTGTTATACTAACTGCATATAAATTGAAAAATCCTATGATGCAGGCCGGATTTGAACCCGGTACCTTCGGAGTGGAATTTGAAGCTACTCGGATGTCACGACTTCATATGCATAATATATAACCCTATTAATAATTCCTCTGCTGGTAGGAAAAGAAAGTCATTACTGATGGTAGGTCTCTTTTCCCGGAGACCATCTTGGTAAGTATCAGCAGAGTTCCTATTTTTACCGACAAATAGTAATGTCTAAACATTACTGTGTTCCTGTTTGCTGTATGCTAGTAAAATTACTGGGGTAACGAGACAACAATTTACATCTCAAGGCGAAGCACAATTTGTTGCTGTGTATACCATCTTAACCAGCGCTACATTTTTAATGGCAGGCGTATCACTTATCATCAAGCAAAGGATATGCTATTCTCGTTGGATCGATAAAATAAAGGGTATCCTTTGTTAAATTAAACAATTCGATAAGTTAATAATTGTATTTGATTTTTTTATATCACTAAGGTGGTAAACAAGCATATATTATAGTTTGTATGATAGTAAGCAGTTACTGTAGTGTATATGCGCTTGTAGTACTAAAGCCAGTACTGGTGTGTTTAATTATAAACAAAAAAACAAGTGAATGTACCAAAGTAACAGTAAAGGTCCAAAACACTTAAATGAGGTCTAAATTTTTGCGCAGCCTGAAAAGCAATAATGGAAAAGTTGGTGTAGAGTTTGTGCGATAAATTATTTTCAGCTGGCAAGTTGATGTCAAAACCATAAGTTGTTTTTATTTCTTGAGTTCCTGAAGCGGTATATCATTTGCGTGCGATTTTTATTTTAAACGGCCTCAGCACCAAATTTTGTGCGAACATTTTGTGTATATATTCATATAAATAAACTTTATATGATAGACAGGAGGAAGGAAGGAAGAGAAGAAACAACCTTGTAATGATTGTAATTGATACGCTTGCTCATAACAATATGACCGTAGTTAAGATGATATACACAACACGTCGCCTGAAACTTAAGGTGTTAACTCTTGATACTTTAGTCATCTCTCCAAATTGGAACAGTTATGCACATTACTGTTGAGCGGTAGAAATAGGAGCTGCGGTGGTCTAGACGGTCTAATGTAATAAAGACTTAGCTCCAGTAAAATTTGGGTCATGTTAGTATATTACAAATTTTTTATATCAGCTGCGGATGTAAAGGGTCCCACATAACTAAAAGACCTAAACCAGTCTCATCTGTTCGTGGTGCACCCTGCATCAAAAACATTACTGGCTTCTCATGAACCAGCATTGGTCCAGCGAGGTGGGTGAAAGTCCAAATCTCACCCAACTATTAGGTAAGGCCTATGTTCAGCAGTAAATATTTATCGGCTGATGATGATGATGGTGATGATCAAGCAGAGTGATGATTGTTTCATAATATCTTCATCATTATCATCATCGATGGCGCTACAACCCTTTGTAGATCTTGGACTCCTATACAATTCTTCTCCAGACGTCGCGACTCTGTCTTCTTTCTCCATTCAGTATTATATAGTTAGAAACTTTATAGTTTTCATTATTATTTAATAAGTGAACCTATCATATTAAAACATTACTTTTCATGATAGATGTTAAATGATCATCATCATCAGTCAATTTAGGCCCACTGTTAAACACATGCTTTCAATAAAAGAAGGATCTAAGCTATCTCCCATCACCTTGTCATATTACGGGTTTGCGAGAAGCTAGAGCCTTTTTTGTTGAGGTCTCATAAGTTGACACTCTTTAATTATGATAATTACTGCAAAAAAAATCGCAGCTTATTTCCTGCCAACGTTGACATTACTAAGGTAGCTTCAAAAATATTGACCCCTGCGTTGGAGTTAATTATTTACGTGGAGTGATGCGGCGGATTATTAGAAACCAAACGCGTTTCCATTAAGGGTAAATGTACACTTCTTTTTAATATTTTTGAGCTTAATATATATATTTTTATATGTGTTAATATATAAGTTATGTTTGAGATATATTTTTTTGCTTAAATGATATTGGTGTAAAGTTTAAACCTCTTGCTTACTAACACAAAGATCGATACAGATCGATTTACATATCAATACATTACCCATTGATCTTTACTTCTTAAGTTATGTCATAGAGAGAAAGGATTTTTTCTGTGGTTGCCAAATATACTAATTAGTTTCTCTAGTAATTAACTTAATAAACAATTACTTACATTAAACATAAATTTAGTTAGCTCAGTTCATAATTATAGCTTAAGTTCAGCCGTGAGAAGAATAATTTTGTTAATTGTAGAACTATTTTCATTCGGTTGCAATCGCAAGTAACGAAAGAGCGAAAAAGTAATCAAGTAATGAAATCTATTGTTCATTTAGAAAATAAAACACTATAAAGAAACTGTATAAAAAATGCATTAAACGAAATGGTTTTCGTATTGAAGTAGTTTTTAAACAATTGTTTTCAAACTCGTTTGCTACATACATATAAAGTTATGGGGGATTTTTAATAGCAAGATACTAAAGAGGAAATAGTTTGTAATAAATATCAATATTTATATTTACATATGTATCTATCTATACATATTTATTTATGTATATATAATATAGTAATTGAATAGGGAAGATTTTCCTTAATATGCCTGTAACGTGGGTAGTAAATAGACAATATAAAGTAGTCATCATCAGTCGATAGACGTCGACTGCTGGACACCTCAGCCAATAATGAGGGGATTTGGGCCGTTTCCTACCATGCTGGCCCAATGCGGATTGGAGTGAGCTATAGCCTCGTTGATTAGCTGGTTGCACCAAGAACAGGTGTAGTGAGCTTGGGTCCCTTGTGGTGTTGTGTGGGTCCCCTTATACTTGATCATATAGAGTAGTACTAGACTATTATTAATCGTACTTTTAATATGATTAAACTATAGTAGAGCTAAATATTTTGAGTTATGTTTTACTGTCTTTGATTTTACTGTTATTTTTTTCTTCCTCTGTAGTCGAAGTTCTTATTTACTTTTAAAATATATATTTGCTTTCATAACTGTTATTATGAATGTTGTTATAAAATCTAGGCATTTTACTGTCACTTAATATAATATGAAATTGAGGTTAAACTTTTCTTTTTATTCAATGTGACGTCAAGATAAGCTTGAACCTGATAGTAAGTGATACGCCTGCTCATAACAACATGACGCTGGTTAAGATGGTAAAAAATATGTAAAACAAATCAATACAATATACGAACTATAGCTAAATATACAGGAGTGTATACGCAACACCACATAGCACTCATAGCCTTGAGACGAAAGGTGTTAAATCTCGTTACCACAGTAATTTCACTAGCATACAGTAACCTTCGAACTTGAAGTTAGTTATATTCGCATATTACTATTTAGCAGTAGAAATAGTAGCTGCGGCATCTAGACGGTCTCCGGCAAAAGAAATTTAGCACCAGTAAATAATAACTCGATTTCGATAAAAAGGTTAAGGTAAAGAATGAATTCGGAAAAGTTTAGGTTATTATTTGAATTTTTAACTTGTATGATCGCAGCTTTACTTAGTGATTTAAGCACATGTCGCGAGAACGGCGCGGAAGCGACAGATTTCCGATATCATGTTCTTATAATCGACACCGATTACCGGAAGCCTTACGCAGTACAGGCGATGTGTTTGTCGGCACCAGATATTGTAAGGAGGCCACAGTTTTCCTTTCACGGTTCAATATAATGAAATCAGTACAGCGCAAAAAGGTTTCATACATTTAACAATAACTACATTATTGAATTTTTCTTCATATAATAAAAGATATTGATGGGTAAGAATGATTATTTTGATAGAATCCTTAACAACTCTCCCCTTTTTTTTGTGTTTTGGGGTAAAAACTTTAGAAAGATACCTTCCTTTCTTAAGAAAAGTCAAGGTTAAGTAGGGATTGAACTACTAAAACCTCCTCAGTGGTCTTTCTCAGCATTTGAAGAGGACACGGAATCTCCGTCCGGAACACATACGGCCTCTATGCTGCTATACCCTGGTATTGAATGATGTAGTCCCTAACACCAGAACTCACGGAACCTAAGCCAACTTGACCTGCTCGTGATGCAGCCTGCTAATCAACAAAGACTCTGGTTGTCCACCAACCCGAATTAGACCAGCGCAGTAGGTTTGCTCCTATTACCAAGGCTATATCAAGCAGTGGACGTTTATCAGTTGATGATGATCTTTGAATATTAAACCTATCCATTCCCCAAACCATTATTGCAGATTCTATAATGAGAATGTTCTTCTTTGAACAAGTATTCTTCACATCTGTGTAGCTTCTATTGTAGCTTATGATTCATAAAAGTTCTATCGAAAGTTACTCAACAGTTGTGACTTAGTACGTATAGTACAAAAATAGCAAGTACAAGATTTTTTTTATATGATAGCTCTTATTGCTGCCATTGAACAATACTGTGTTCCGGTTTGAAAGGTGCTCTATGCTGTATGCTACAAAGACTAACCTAACGTAAAGTTAAAATGTAAGCAGTGAGTGAACGTGCTGAGAAGTGAACCCGGCGCCCCGGGGGCAGCTGTAAACAACTTTGCTAATGGCCACTTAAACTTTGCGAAATCGCCACACTCCTGGTGGTGTTTTGGCGGAGAGCTTTTTTGGGGCGCGCTTGACGTGTCTCCTTAAACGACAGGATATTTAGTGCAGGCGGCGGGAACTTTTAAAAGTTTAAGTGTTTTCTGCTATAGTAATAATTAATAACTGGTCAAATTTTAATGAGCTCAACTAAGTCTTTTAAAAAGTACAAAGGTAAAGTAACTTAATATAACTTAACAATACAGATACTGAGAATCTGTCTACTTTATTTTTGCGAATGATGTTTCTGCCCTCGGGCATTATTATAGCTGCGAGGGCTTCATCGATCCCAGAACTTGCAGATCCGAACTTAATAAGAAAAATATAAGAGAGAGGAGAAAGCAGAGAGAAGATGATTTGGGGAGGGACAGAGATATAAATAGGAAGCGAAAGGGAGAGAGATAATTCGATAGATACTTATGTATGTTCTGTCTACTGATACACTAACTGATATTAGTGATGCTAAGTTGGAAGCAGTCACAGATTGAAGTAGTGACAGTCGGAAGTTGAAGTGGCTGTCGTCCCACATATAGTATATTTATATGAATCCCCACTCCCACTTTACGGGCTCACCTGACTTCCTAGCTTATCTTCTGCTAGCCTAAAATCGACCATGGCATCAGGCCATACTAACGGTTACTAAAACTGTGGATTCAGCTCATCCACGAACCTCTATGGTATGTCGTGGTATAGGATATATAACTACATGTGCTCTGAAAATCATACAAAATTTTCAGTTTTTCTTCAGAACATATTTTTCTGAATTTCCTTCTATATCAACAAAATGAAAGAGTTTTTTTTATATTAAAATAATTAGTCTTTATGTTTATGTTATATAGAAAAAACCTTTGTTGTTTTTGACTAGCTTTTAATTTTTTTTAAGCAAAAGCAATACTTTTGATTCGTCCACGTTATACAACGGGAAAAGCTTTGTTATCACATTTATTATTTGCCTGAAGGTTTAGAAACAATATTGTTTGTAATATTTTTCTTTGTCTAGATGTTATGTAATTAAAATAATACGGGATTTAATAGTATATTATTCTGTTAACGTTTGGTTATGACAAGTTTAGGTTCAGTGAAAAAAATTATATTCAACTTCAGTGAATATTAACTTTATAATCTTTATGTATGAATAAACATAAAGAAAACCTCTTTTAACAGCTTCATATCGAGGAATTGAGAGAGATGCAGAATGGTTCCTGTTGTCAAAGACTATCTTGATAAGTACCTCCACTGCTCTAATTTCTACCGCTAAATAGCAAGCGGAATATCATATCTTACCGGTAAATAGTAACGTGCAAACATTACTGTGTTCCGGTTTAAAGGTTGCTGTATGCTAGTGAAATTACTGGGGTAATGAAACGTAATACCTTACGTCTCAAGGCGAGGAGCGCAATGTGGTGCTGTGTATACTATCGAAGCGGAACATCATATCTTACCGGTAAATAGTAACGTGCAAACATTTCTATATTCCAATTTGAAGGGTACGGTATGATAGTAAAATTACTGGGGTAACGAGACTTAGCACCTTAAGTTTCAAGACGATGAGCGCAATGTGGTGCTGTGTATATCTTAATCAGCGTCACGTTGTTCAAGTGAAAGCCTTGATCGTACCTGCCTAGTCGCATAAAAGAAAAGATGTTCATCTGATGGTAAGTGATACTCCTGCCAACGTGAAGCTAGTTAGAATTATGCTTATTGCCTACGTATATGGTGTTAAGTTTCATTACTGGGGTAAATTTTAATAAGGACAGCTAAGGAGTGGAACAACTTGCCGGCGTCAGTGTTCCCGTACAATAACGATGTGGGGGTCTTTAAAAAAAGAGTGAATAGGCATTTGCTAAGTTAATGCGCTTTACCATCATAGACCACATCTTCACTTAAAACCAGGTGGGACATGACCAAGCATTAACCTATACCTACGTAAAAAAAAGAAAAGTAATTTCACTAGCTACAGCACCTTTTAAACCGGAACACAGTAATATTGTCTTTTTTATCGCGAAGAAATCGTCGGGTAATTACCCTGCTTTTGAGGGGAAGTCAGGGTTATGTGGGATTTATACCCACTAAAACCCCTTCGGTGGTCTTCCTCAGTGTATTGCGGAAGGCCTGGGAATCTCCTACGGAACTCAACGGTGCCTGTTTCATTGCTGCTGAGCATATCCCGGGGAGAGCTGTTGAAATCCCCAGCATAGAAATTATGCTGCGACAAAATACTTAAATAAAAAGAACAAGACCTTACAATGTCGTCACTTGTAATTCAAGTTCCATAATTTATATGGTAAGTAGTGTTAAGTTAAAATTGTCCCCGACTAAGCGAAGCCCCGCCCGTGGAAAATTCCTCGTATCCTTTATGTTCATGAGTTATTTATTACAGTTCTAAGCAACACAGCGCTCCGCTTTGGGACGCTTTGGCGTACCTCAAGACATTGCCAAGATATCTGTAATAATGCTAAATAACTACCAAAGTAAGTTGATTATAATAATAAATACTAAATTGGAAGCCAGGAGATTTCATACACGCGTCAAACAGGTTTTTTAGCCCTATAGTCTTGGGCTATCAAGAATAGGATAAAGCTAAGCCCAGCCTGACGTAGAAGGCGACTGAAAGGGTTTTAGTTACTACAAAAGGTGAAAGGCTGAAAAATATTATGAGTAGTAGACTGCTGTACGCTGATGATGATGATGATGACGTAATTTTGTACAATACATAAGTTGTTTTTTATATAATGCTTATATATGCTATAGATACAAGGCCGTCTTCATCTACAATTACAAGTTAGTTAATTCATTGTATTACAGTGTGAGTAGTAAAGAGTTTATGTATATTTTAGTGAAAGACGAGAAAAAGAAATTAAATAGTAGATATAATTGAAATATTTTGATATCAATTTCAATTATTTTTAATAAGAATGTGCTTATCTAGAATCGTCGATCGTGAAACAGCAGCAGCGAAATAGTACCGTGGAGGAGCAAAAGGATTCGCTCATCATACTCTGTTCCCGTAGCTCTAGCGATTATATTTTTACTATACAACGAAAGAAAACGTTATCACTTTAAATAGTAAGGTTATTATGTACCTGTACCTCCTTACCTATCTTTAAGAAGAGAGTTAAAAACTTACCTTCACCTCTAGTTAAATATTTTATATTTACTACTTTGTTTACTTGCAATATATTTCCTTATATGTTACTATTACTAGTACTCGGTACACCTACACAAATAATTAAAATAGTTCATCCTTACTATTTGTGTATGCTGGAAGGAATTCTATATAGGGTTAAGCTCGCCTTTGTGACACTATGTTACTTTTATTAAGTATTGTTTTATATATACGTGTAAGTGTATATAAAGAATAAATAAATAAAAATCAATATTGGCTAATAAAATTCTAATCATTAACTCCTGGCTGTTTCGCGTAAACAAGGCCCTGTTAATATATATTCGTGTACGGACATTGCATCGGTAAATGAGTCAGAAGTCGTAAAAGCTTTGAACGCTTTGAAAGCTTGCCTTTCACTCTACAGTTATCGGGTTCGAATCAATTTATATTCAGTTAGTATAATGACTAATATCACATACTTAAGCTATGTATCAAATCGCGAGGCCATAATAAAAAGCTTGAATCTGCCGTTGGGCTATAAGACCATCTAATTCCCGCTTAAAGTTTTCTTTATACCCGGTCTACCCGGGCCCCCGAACCGGAAATCATATTTCTCCCCCTCCTTAACAGTCTCCCGGCTTGTTTGCAGTATATTCTGCGAATTAGCCGCTTTGCTTGCTTTGATACGGATTAAACTACTATATATTCTCCGACCATTTACGTTAATTTATACGAAGCTTATATATTTTTTTAAAGAAATGCATAATTAATAATAAAACACATTCACAAGTAAACTATGGATAAATATTGCAATGATAATAACATCTGTTATAAAACTTTTAAGAAATTCTGTTTTCATAACCTGAATTTTGACGGAGAAGTAATATAAGTAGTAACAGGAACTTCCTTGTTAATAATATTAAAATCTAATCTTTTAAAAACATTTCATGATAAACTTAGCTGTAAGTTGTATAAGAACAGTAATCTAATTTTTTATTACTTAATATAGTTGCTTAAAATTATAAATTGAAATACACAAGCTGTAAAGCCTATCTAAGTACATAATCTCTAACACCTCGATTGTTCTTATAAGAAAAACTATTATTTTTATCATCATCAGCCGAAAAGGCCTACTACTGGACATAGACCTCTCATAAAGGTCTTCACTCCAATCGGTCCTGTACTCCATCCAGTGGTATCCGACCTTAACCAGATTTTTGGTCTACCTTGCGGAGGACCTTTAGGACAGTACTTGTTGTGAGACGAACGTTCCTGTTTTAATGTGAGGAAATTAAACTACTAATTCATAGAAAGTACTGGTGGTAGGAGACCGTCTACGTATCATCGCAGCTCCTATATCTACCGCCAAATAGTAATATGCTAGTAAAATTACTAGGGTAACGAGACTTAACACTATATCTCAAGGATACGAGCGCAATGTGCTGTATTTACCATCTTAACTAGCGCCGTTTTTATGAATGGCGTATCACTTATTATCAGGTGACCGCCTTGCTACTTTTGTAGAATAAAAAAAAATTGTTAAAACACATTTCCAGGTTTTAAAAAAACGGATCTGAATATAAATAATTAATTCTAATTTATTGTAATAGCGGTGGCCGTCGCCGCCTCCGCCACGCGAATGTTACCACCATATATCAGTTAATGCCGCAAAACATGCATTGTAATTTATTTACAGCGGCGTTTACTCTAAAAAGCTTGTTACTACGTTCGGTGGAACGTCCCATTTAACCAGGTAAATGGTGGAAAAAGGATTTTCGCTTTTGCAGCGAACGAAACTCGAAAGGATAATATGATTATAAATTGGAATTCGGCGGATATTAATTCAGATGTACGGCCGCATCCCCATTTCAGAACTACTAACCCGCTGTCACTTCTAAAAAGAAAGATAAATGGTTTTATTGATACTGAGTAATCTTTATAAATTCCTTAAACGTTTCTAGTGTTCCGAAGAGGCCTGGGTTCGATCCCACTGAAGTTGGGCTTCTGATAAATGAAAATACCATATTGTTCGCATTTTGTCCATTTGTAACTAATTTGCCAACATGATGGATATTAGCTATGGATTTCTCTCTCTCTCTCTCCGTGGCATTTATTATTCCCATCTGATGGTGGGGTCTGCCTTTCTGGTCTTCCTCTACCACTTCGCTCTGTTGGACGCGTCCTCTTCTAATA
The DNA here is from genome assembly GCA_018246255.1 of Pachliopta kotzebuea. Taxonomy (NCBI): domain Eukaryota; kingdom Metazoa; phylum Arthropoda; class Insecta; order Lepidoptera; family Papilionidae; genus Pachliopta; species Pachliopta kotzebuea. Next base: position 3,116 of record DWLS01001504.1, on the reverse strand, counting down.
AAATTATAATTCATTGAGTTAGCTATGGATTTCTCTTTAAAATAAAAGGTGAAAGACAATTTAAGGGAAAAGGTAGTAAAAGGTATATAGACAATATAGTTCATTAAATTCCTAAACTCTTAGATAAACAATAGTATAAATTAAAAATAAATTTTAGTTCCGTTCTCGAGTTTGATACTAAATGAGGTATAAGTTGCAGTAAATCTATCTTCTAGAAATAAAATATAACTGTTATTAAGTTATTAAATACTCTGTATTAGTTTAAAATAATAGTAATAAAGAGATGAACGGATTATGTGTTAGTGTAAAGTTTTTTTTAAGTTACTACTTCAACTTTGAAATACTTTACATTCTTTTTATTCTATCTACATAAAGTAAGCTATAACCAGCTGCTGCTTCGTGTTATACATTTAATATACATGATTATTCATTATCAGCCGATAGACGTCCACTGCTGGACATAAGCCTGTCCCAATAGTGGGGTTCTTCTTTGTTTATAGCCACGTGATTTGATATATAGCTTAAAACACGATATTAGTTGTTATACTAACTGCACATTGAACGTTTCATTGGTGCACGGCGTTCAAACCACTAGGCTTTCACGACTTCTAATAATGAGGTTCTAATGTTTATAACCACGCCATTTGATACTTGGCTAATAGAGGAGGTTGGGCCATCCCCAACGCTGGCCTAATAGTGGGGAACCATTTGCAGGTGTTATTAGATGAGTCTTGTGAGCTCTTACACATACAAAAATTATAAATTCAAACATAAATTAATATTTGAAGATTTAAACTTTCAACTTTAACTTTAGCACATATAAATACCAATTTTTTCGATTTAACTTACCTTATTAATAACCAATGCAGTAGGTAGAATGAAATACCTGATCTGATGTGCAATCGTTTCATCCCTAATAGGGTGCAGTCTAGTGTCACTAGGGTCAGCATGGATCGGAAAATCCCACTGAACGTAGAACATTATCCCAGCTGAATGCGTCCTGTCCAATTAGTTTCCGTTTCGTAAGATTTTCTATTTTCACCATCACTCACATATTACTTTATAAGGAAGGGATAAGAATAGCCTTTTAAAATATTACCTTATTGGGTAAGATTCTTGTATCAATACTAACAATTAAGCACAAATATAAGTTACTTGAAAAACTTCGAAAGGAGTATAGATAGTATTGAGAATGTACGTATATATGCGACGAGACGACTAGTGCTTTCACCTGATGGTAAGTGATACGATTTCTTAAAGCACGTGATATTAGTTGGTACTAACAGCACATAAATTGAATATTTCATTGGTGCAGGCTATTCGAACCTAGTACCTACGGATTGAAGGCAGGCGTTCAAATTGCTAAGGCTCTGACGAGACACTGGTTAAGATTGTATACACAACATCACATTGTCCTTATCGTCTTGAGATGTAAATTGTTATCTCGTTACCGCAGTAATTTCACTATCATACAGCACTATTAAAACTGGAATAAGAGAGATGGTATAAGCAAATTACTGTTTAGCGGTGGAAATAGGAACTGCGGTGATAGCGGTCTCCAGTAACAGAGACTTACCACGAGTATTTATTTTAGATTTCAACAATCCTTATTTAAACGGCAATGTCCGTCTGTTTGTCAACAAATTTTCAATCTCGAGAACTACAAGTGATAGGAGGCTAAAATTTGTTATACAGACAGATCTCGCTTAGATAAGATCAGAGCCGTTGGAATTTTGTTGGTATGTGGTCGGGTTTCCGAGTTGTGGGTGCCCAAAGTTTCACAATTTTGTATGGACCACTTGTTCCGTTTATTGTATTAAAGCTGCCAACATGTTAAATAGTCTATTTAAGCTTTTTCTCCGCCAATAAAATGCCAGCTTAATTTTTTATTTATTTTGCTTAAAAAGAAGTAACGCGGGATTCTTCACTCGAACCCCTCTTACGGCGCGGTGTTAGTAATTGTGGTCATTTGAAAAGTTTTAGTGGCCATAACGGCCGCTTTATTTCCCCAACAGAGCGGCGACCGCGTAGATTAACGTGTGAGCAAATATCAAGGGGATGCTGCCGGGGTACATTACCCATAATATTACATTTGGAGGCTCTATTTCTAAATTCTACTGTGTTTCCGTTACAACCAGATATATGCTTTTTTTTCTTTTGAATGACGTTGTCGCCTTCGGCTACTATTAAGGCCAAGAAGGCTTCATCTGTCCCCGAACAGGCAGACACGGACTGAAGTAACTTTTCATCATTGTCAAAATATTTTATGTGAGTTACTTCGAAGGTCTCTGTAAATGAATTCGATGGTGCATTTATAAATACCTCATCATCATCAGCTGCTAAACATCCTGTTAAACATAAGCCTCTCCTAAAAGCGGAGAGATTTGGGCCACGCGGGCTCAATACGGGTTGATGTGAAGCAAGAGCTTCGTTTGTTGATTAGCAAGGAGCACTACGAGCACGTGAGGTTTGCTTCAACCCAGTGAAGCATTTAGATGTTTTTTTTTAATAAAGATTTGGGTCTCGTGAAGTATTCTATGGAACCCTCACATCCTATCCCCATACCCATTAACATCAGCTTTCATTAATCTATTGCATATAATATATCAAGTGTTAGTAACGCCTTCAATTAATAGTAAGTGACACACTTGCCCATAAGGCGTTGGTTATGATGGTATACACAGCGTCACATTGCACTCGTCTCCTTGAGATGTAAAAGTGTTAATTCTCATTACCCCAGTAATTTTACAAGCATATAGCATCCTTGAAACCGGAACACTGTATATCATATTTATTTTGCGGAAGACCAACAGCCGTTTACACAAAATAGGTATAACATTAAACAATAAAAAATAGCCAATAAAAGGTTTTCGCAAATAAAATACATATTATATTAATATTGCAGCGCAAACCGAACAAAGTGAAAGACACAAAAAAATCTAACAGAAATAAAGTTGCGAAATCACAATAAGAAGAGTTTCACTTACAGAGACAACTACTTTTGAGTTTAATTCTTACAGTTGCCACTAATGAAAAAGATTCGATAAAAAGCTTGTCTTACAGAATTAGTTGAGGAATTGAATATGTCTAAACTTGAAATTTTATAATGACTATTA